>JARYZH020000631.1:0-102965 GCA_030021035.2 Notholithocarpus densiflorus
TGCACCCCATTCACATAAGATTTCCCTTTATTGGGGTAACTTGTCTCTTTTTGTAATTTTGTCTAATCCTAATGTCTAATCTAAGTTTATCATTTTGTAATTTGAATAATTTCAGGATGAATCCAAGTGTTTTTAGGGTCCGTTTAGTACGTGTGTTTAAACAACAGTTTTCAGTTTTTTTGGAAATATGTGTGGGTGAAAAAATATGTAAAAATACGTGTAATGTTATTTAAAAATTGAAAACATGATGTTTGGAATTTGCCGAAACTTTTATTTGAAGTGTTTACAAATGCCAACTATTTTTTTTTTTTTTTTGAAAAGACCAATGCCAACTATTTTGACCTCAAATGATTCTGCCCATTTTTCATTTTTTCACATACACAAAATCAAAACACTCTCTCTCAAAAAAAAAAAAAAAAAAAAAAAAAAAAAAAATCAAAACAGACATGCGCATGACGTAGCATAATTCATACAAAAGAATTATGTTAGAGACACAACTTTTGTCACAATTTTGTGACACAACTGGCCACATGATGAGTTGTAATTGGTAAGGATATGTCCTCACATAGCCCACTGATATACTCTTACCAATCAAAACTCGCCATGTGGCGAGTTGTGGTACAAAATTGTGCCAAAAGTTGTGTCTCTTGCATAATTCATACAAAATAATTGTGTTAGGGACATAAATTTTGACATAATTTTATACCACAACTCGCCACATGATAAATTGTGATCGGTAAAAATGTACCCTCCCATGCCCACTGTGACAAAATTGTCCCCTAGCATAATTCTATACAAAACTCTACAAATTCTTTCTGACAGAATATTAATCTACTTTTCAGATCCCAGAAACCCGAGAGAGATATGATTTGGCCGACAAAAATATTGGCTCAGGTTGTGGCACAAATTTTAATGTGTTACATTTTCGATTTTTGGAAGCATGTATTTCAATGGCACATTGGTAGCGGTAGTGCGGCTGCAAAATTCAGTTTAAAAAAGGAGCGGGTAAGACTTGGCTAGATTGAACTGGAGGTAACCGAGTCCAAAGGAAGCAAAGTAGTAACAAACATACATGTGTTTTATTACTGTAAGGTAAAATTAATAGACAATGCTTCTAAATATATATATATATATATATATATATATATATATATATATATATATAGAGGTGAGAGCCCAGGATCATATATTGGGCCTTGAGATTTGTCTGAGAGCATTGATAGACCCGAGGAGAAAGAGATAGTTATCAAGGGCTCCCAGTTAAAGTCTCACAAGTAAGGAACAAATGAAGGATGATCCGAGGATGAACCCCTGCTCAGATACGACAAATGTAGCTCAAGTGTGTACCCCAGCAATTAGAGTAATCCTCCAAAAGACTCCAGTAATAAGAACGTGCCTAATGAACCTATGAGAAAGAAGGAAACTCAAAAATATCTAAAGAAAAACTGCTACCACCGCATTAAATACATTGCAGCTACTTTCCTGACCGCATTTATGTGTAAAAGACCTCTGAACAGTATTGTCTTGGTTACCACAACTCACAAAAGGCTAAATGGGGTGTCTGATGGGACGAGTACTCAAGTAGGGGCTCAAATGATCGGCAAGTGTAGGATCAAGATGACTCAAAGGGAGCTATATAATGTGAGAGACCCTCCATGAAGAAAGGATCGAAAAAAGAAAGAGAAAACTATAGCACTCAAAAACCATACTCGTTTCCAATTGTTATTAATTTATATGATAGAACACCTCCACGGACGGTGGATTCATTTTATTATACGTCATTTACCTTTGCTTGATCAACTTCTAAATCCATACTAGCCGTTGTCCAACTCACTAAGACCTAGTTCTTTAACCCACTCTCTACAAATTTATTGTATTGGGTTCAAAGGGCCCAGTTCCCATACATCTTAGGCTTGGGCTGCGAAATATGTCCTTACAATTGGCACCGTCTGTGGGGGAGAACTTATGTAATAGTGAAAACAACGGTCAACCATGGTAGGTTCAGGTCCACACCAGGCAGAGTCCATAGCGTCCCAACGTGAAAATCCTTTCGTCAACCTTGAGCAGAGGAGAGATCGAGAGGGTAGCGTGCACACTATGCATACAGGTAAAAGCCACTCTCAAGTTGCAAGTCACGTCTCTCAGGAGCAGCATAACAAGACCATGCAAGGGAAGATTGATGATTTAAAGAAGAGGCTGCGCCACGCACAACGGAAATGAACCCCTTCCAGTTCTGACGTCTCCTCCGATGATGAAGAAGATACCAGTTATAGGCGAAGGTCAAGAACTTCACCAAGCAAGTCTTTCTCCTACGGCAAAGAGCACCATCACAAGCGAAGATACAAGAGCCCGCCTCGTAGAGGCTAGGGAAACGACACTATGAGCAAGGTGTTAAATCAAATCTCCAAATCACCTTTCACGCGCAAGATAGAGGGGGCAAAACTCCCTCGGCGGTTCCATCAGCCCACGTTCACCATTTACAATGGCCGAACGGACCCCGTGGAACATGTGAGCCAGTTCAACCAGAGGATGGCCATCCACTCCAAGGATGAGGCTTTGATGTGCAAAGTATTTCCCTCCAATTTGGGACCTCTAGCGATGAGATGATTCGATGGTCTGAGGGCCAATTCCATAGACTCCTTTAAGGAGCTCACTCGGGCTTTTGGTTCTCGCTTTATCACGTGTAGCAGGGTACCTCGGCCCTTGGACTCACTGCTGTCATTATCCATGCGGGAGGGGGAGACCCTAAGGACTTACTCAGACAAATACGAGGAGATATACAACGAGATAGATGGTGACTTTGATGATGTCGCCATTAGCACTTTCAAGAGCTGCCTCCCAACTGATCATGGTTTAAGGAAGTCACTAACAGGAAAACCTGTCACCAGCCTACACCAACTCATGGATCAGATTGATAAGTACAAGAGGGTTGAGGAAGACCAATAGCAAGGGAAAGGCAAAGCGAAGGTTATCCCTCAGGAGGGGAGGGATTTCAGGTCGGACTGATTCAATAACAACCGACCTTGGAGAGATTTCGCTGGATAGTCAGGGTCTGCCAATACCCAGGCAATTAATGCCGTGTTCCAAGAGTCAGTGCACCAGGTACTAGAAAAGATTAAGAATGAGCCATTCTTCAGATGGCTCAATAAGATGGCGAGAAATCCCATGAAGCGTAATCAGAGCCTTTACTGCCACTACCACTAGGACCAAGAACACACTACCGAGGACTGCAGAAACTTATAGAACCATTTGGACCAGTTGGTCCGAGAAGGGAAGTTGAAGCAACTTTTGCATCACTCTAGTGGCCAAGGGAGCCAGACAAATCCGGAACCCCGGAGAGATGCTCCTTCAAGGCCTCCTTTAGGCACGATAAATGTCATTTTCACCGCCCTAGGGAGGATTGGTTCTTGTCCCTCCAGAGTAATGTCTGTGGCTCGGTCGGCCGCCGAGGGCGCTAGTCCGACACCAAAGAAGGCCAAACTGAATGTCCAACCAGCACTAACCTTTTCGGACGAGGATAAAATTGGAACCATACAACCCCATGATGACGCTTTGGTGGTCACGCCCAAAATCGGGGAGTATGACAAGAAGAGGGTCATGGTAGACAATGGCAGTGGCGCTGAGATCATGTACCCCGACCTATACAAAGGGTTGAACTTGAAACTCGAGGACATAACGGCCTATGATTCTCCTTTATTAACTTTCAATGGGTAGGTTGTCATTCCAAAGGGCCAAATCAAATTACCCGTGCAGGCTAGTCCGGAAATAGTTGAGGTGAACTTCATCGTGGTGGACTCTTATTCCCCCTACACGACCATTATGGGCAGGCCTTGGCTCCATGCCCTAAGAGCTGTCTCTTCCACTCTGCATTAGAAGGTGAAATATCCGTTGGACGGCCAAGTTAAAGAGATTGTTGGAAGTCCGTCCATGGCTAGGTAGTGCCTGGTGGCCGCAATCTCACGTCGGCCCGAAGCCGAGTCCTCGGCCTCCGCTGAAAGGGGCTTATAGCAATTAAAAGCTCCGGCATCTCCTGCCAACGGATCAGTCGAGGAGGCGAAGTGCGAGGACTTGGAAAGAGTCGTCGTTTGTAAGGATCCGGAGAAGTTCTTTCAGATCGGGGCTCAGCTGCCTCCTCTAGAGAAGGAAGAGCTGGTGGAGTTTCTTAGAAGAAATGTTGATGTGTTCGCGTGGAACGCTTACGAGGCCCCGGGGGTGGATCCAAACTTCATCTGCCATCACTTAAATGTAAATCCATTCGTCATTCCCAAAAAGCAGCCCCCTCGGTGCTCGTCCAAAGAACATGCAGATGCTGTCAGAGATGAGGTGATGAAGCTCAAGCAGGCAGGGGCTATCAAGGAAGTTTTCTACCCTGAGTGGCTGGCTAATACTGTGGTAGTGAAAAAGAAGAGTGGGAAGCGTGAGTGTGTGTGGATTTCATAGATCTGAATAAAGCCTGCCTAAAAGATCTATTCCCTATGCCTCGAATAAATCAGCTGGTGGATGCAACGGTGGGACATCTTCGGATGAGCTTCTTAGATGCCTTTTAGGGATACCATCAGATACCACTGGCCCTGGACGATCAGGAAAAGACAGCTTTCGTCACTCCCACTGGAAACTACCACTACAAAGTGATGCCCTTTGGTCTGAAGAACGCTGAATCTACATATTAAAGGATGATGACGAGAATGTTTGAACCACAGTTGGGCAAGAGTATTGAAGTCTATATAGACGACATGATGGTAAAGAGCAAAGTGGTGTCTGAGCATGTGGGAGACCTCAAAAACATCTTTGAAATTTTGAGGAAACACAAGTTATGCCTAAATGCCTCCAAATGCTCATTTGGCGTGGGATCAGGCAAATTCTTAGGCTACATGGTGACTCACAGGGGAATTGAGGTCAATCCCGAGCAAATCAAAGCCATTAACAGTTTGCAACCACCCCGAAATCCTAAGGAGGTCTAGAAGCTTACCGGAATGACTGCTGCTTTGAACAGGTTTATTTCTCGATCGACGGATAGGTGCAGACCCTTCTTCCTCCTGTTGAATAAGTGGAAGGGATTTGAATGGACCGAGGAGTGTGCTTTGGCTTTCCAGCAACGTAAAGAATATCTGTCCCGGCCACCTATCATGTCCAGTCCTGAAATGGATGAGGTTCTGTTTGCCTATATCACCGTAGCCCTTCATGCTATAAGTTTGGTGTTAATACGGGTTGACGGTGGCATATAACGACCAGTTTACTATGTAAGTAGGTCACTACATGAGGTCAAGGTCCGCTACCTGCCATTGGAGAAAGCCATCTTGGCGGTGGTGCATGTTACACGAAAGCTTCCCCATTACTTCCAAGCACATATAGTTGTCGTCCTAACACAGCTTCCGCTCAGAGCTATACTTCAAAGTGCTGATTACACGGGGAGGATTGCTAAATGGGGGACGGTCCTTGGGGCTTTTGACATCAAGTACATGCTTCGTACCTCTATCAAGGGCCAAGTCCTCGCGGACCTGGTGGCCAAATTCGCCGAACCCCCATTAGAAGAAGTAACAGCGACACAAAACATGGATGAAAAATCGGTTGGCACAATCTCCCAGTAAAAACCTTTACTCTGGGAGGCATATGTTGACGGTGCAGCAAACCAAAGGGGCTCCGGAGTGGGGATAGTTCTGGTTTCTCCCGAACAAATTACCATTGAAAAATCACTAAGACTGGGCTTCTCGGCTACGAACAATGAGGCTGAATATGAAGCTCTGCTAGAAGGAATGTCCATGGTTCAGAGGATGGGGGGGGAAAGCCGTAAAGATGTTCTCAGACTCGAGATTGGTTGTTGGCCAAGTAAAGGGTGAGCTAGGAGCAAGGGACAAGAGAATGCAAGGGTACTTAGGCCGAGTTAGGCATTTACAATCGAGGTTTGAATCATTCAGCCTGCTGCACGTCTCTAGAAGTGGAAACACACATGCTGATTCCCTAGCCACGCTTGCAACCTCCTCGGCACAGAGCCTACCTCAAGTTATCCTTATTGAAGACTTACGCAAACCCACGGAGGTAAAGAAAGAGGTGGCCTATGTTCACCAAGTCAGAGTAGGGCCTAGCTAGATGGATCCCATAGTACTATTCCTGAAAAAGGACATTTTGCCGGAGGACAAATTAGAGGCTGACAAAATACAGAGAAAGGCACCTCATTTCTGGCTATCCGAGGACTAAAAACTGTACAAGCGCTCTTTTTCTGGGCCATACCTACTCTGCATTCACCCTGAGGCGTCAGAGCTACTCTTTGAAGAGTTACATGAAGGAATTTGCAGAAGCCATACAGGAGGTAGATCTCTGGCCCACCGAGCTATCACTCAAGGCTATTGGTGGCCAAATATGCAGAAAGAGGCACAAGAATACGTGAAAAAATGTGACCAATACCAAAGATACACACCCAATATACACCAACCAAGAGGAGTCCTTAACCCCTTATCCATCCCTTGGCCTTTTGCTTAATGGGGCTTAGACATCGTTGGCCTTTTCCCCAAGGTAGCAGGGAACAAGAGATATCTACTGGTCGGCATGAACTACTTCACCAAGTGGGTTAAAGCTGAGCCTTTGGAGAATATCAGGGATGTGGATGCCAAGAAATTCGTTTGGAAAAACATTGTCACACAATTCGGGGTCCTTCATACCCTCATCTTGGACAATGGCCTTCAATTTGACAGCAAATCTTTCAGGAGATACTGTTGCGATCTTGGAATTACAAACAGATATTCCACTCCAGCTTATCCCTAAGAAAATGGACAAGTTAAGGCAGTAAACAAGGTCATAGTAAACGGACTCAAGAAAAGGCTGGATGACGCGAAGGGAAGATGGGTAGAAGAGTTATCCCATGTCCTCTGAACGTATAGAACCACTCCTCACAGATCAACAGGAGAAACCCCCTTCTCAATGACTTATGGCGCCGAGGCTGTCATTCCTCTAGAAACTGGATTCCTGACATTAAGGACCAGCTCATTCAATCCGAATAATAACAACGAGTTGCTGGAAAAGGGCCTAGACTTTATTGAAGAAAGAAGAGAAAGTGTAATAGTTCAATTGGCGTATTACCATCACAAACTCAAGCAAGGTTACGATGCCAAAGTAAAGATGAGGCCACTGGTGCCTGGTGACTTAGTATTAAGGAAAGTTCTGGGCACTGCGAAAAACCCAACATGGGAAAAGCTAGGACCCAACTGGGAGGGACCATATCGCGTCACCTCTGTGGCTGGTATAGGTGCATATTTCCTAGAAGACTTAGATGAGCATGTAATACCGCGCCCTTGGAATGTAAATAACCTGAAAATGTACTATTATTAATGAAAACTTCTTTTATCAATAAGTTCTATTTTGTGTAAAGGCATTGTGCTTCATGTTACTCAATTTATTCAAGTGTTAAACAAAACCTAAGTCTTACATGACTTTTCGGACCACAGGCTTGGGGGAAATTAATTACTTATGACATCTATCCAAGTGTTAAACAAAACCTAAGTCCTGTATGGCTCCTCGGACCACAGGCTTGGGGGAAATTAATTACTTATTACATCTATCCAAGTGTTAAATAGAACCTAAGTCCTGCATGGCTTCTCGGACCACAGGCTTGGGGGAAATTAATTACTTATGACATCTATCCAAGTGTTAAACAGAACCTAAGTCCTGCATGGCTCCTCGGACCACAGGCTTAGGGGAAATTAATTACTTATGACATCTATCCAAGTGTTAAACGAAACCTAAGTCTAGTATGGCTCCTCAGACCACTGGCTTGGGGGAAATTAATACTCAGGGACACCATTATAAATGTTAAACAGAACTTAAGTTACAAGATTTCTCGAAATGTCAATATCAAACTACTCTTGGAAATGGAGCAACAACAGTTCAAGCTCGTTTGCAGTAACAATAAAAATGAAAGCATAACAGTAAAGACCCAAGGAAAGGAAGAAAAAGTTCATTCATTAATTCAAAAGGAAAATATATTACAAGCAGTGGTAGAAGCCACAGAACAAAAAAAAAAAAAAAAAAAAAAAAAAAAGGGGAGCTACGAAAGGAAATCCTATGTCTAGAATCCTAGGCCTTGTCTTTGAGAGGGTCTTTCTTGGAATCAGTAGCCTTGGAATGGACATCATCAGTTTTAGACTTAACCTCTGCGTCCTTGGCCTGAGAGACCACATCCTTGATTGTGAGGGAGTCCTCGGAGGGCTTGTCCTCCATTAGAGGCCGAGCCTCCTTACCCACTCCAACCCCGTCAGGAGCTTCGACATCAGGAAGGGGAGCCTAGGTAGAAAGGAGCTGTTCGGGAGGAGGGTTCGATGTAGGTATTTCCTGAATATTCTCTGGGAAGAAGATATTCTCGGCCCTCCTCAGGTCGAAGTCTACAGGGACTCCCGTCCGGTCCATCGCAACTCCCCAGGACTCGGTGCAATAGTCCCTACAAACAATAGCCACCTCTTCTGACAGCCGGGCCTTCGTTTCCTGCACCCCACGTTCGTAGGATGCCCTCACTGTGGCCTTCGTGGCTTCCTTGGCCACCCAAGCTGCATCTTTAACTTTCTGCAGCTCTGCCTTGAGGTCCAAAACTGATTGTTTTTCGGTGGCCAGGTTGATCTATGTTATATGCAGTTTTTGGCGTATGTCCTCGGCCTGCCTTTCCGTGGTCTTTAGACCCGCCTCGGCACTCTGGCGAGCCTAGATAGCCTCCTTGAGCTTCTCAAACAACCTCGCATGCTCTTGCTTTAGGGCCCCAAGAGTCTTCTCAGCTTCATGATGAGCGTGGGTCTCAGCAGTGACCTCATCGTGGGCATTCTTGACCCACTCCTCGGCTACGTATATTTGTTGTGTAACCTGCATAAAAGCGGCAAAGGGGTTATGAAAACAAATACATGCATGAGTGAACGCGTAGCTTAGTGTTTAGCGAAAAGAGATGTTGGTTGGCTCACCATTGCAAAATCCCTCTTCAGCGACATGAAGAGGTCTAGTTGCTTAGTGCGCCTGAGACCCTCCATATCTCGGGGGAGAATGAGAGGTTGCTCTAAAGCCTCGGCGAGATAGGTGGAGTACCCCCGCTGAGACTCCCAAATTGAGGCATCCCAGGAGATTGGAGCTCCATCCATCTCCAACCGAGAGTCCTAGGTACGCTGCCCTCGGCGTATTTCAGCCTCGTCCCGACTATCCACAGACTTGGCTCTCTTGTCCTTAGGGTCTTTGGCCTTCTTCTGTTGTTTGGCCCCCTTTTGAGGACCAACCTCGCCCTCTTCCAAGTCCTCAACTGGCCTTTTCTTCCTTTAATTTGGGTTGGCCTGCAGTCCGAGGTCAATGGAGGGTGGGGGAGGAGGAGGGAGTCTGGGAGGAACTTGTATCTTGGGGACATCCTTTAAAGTTTGTCCCTTGTTCCTGCTAGCCATCAAGACCTTCAAACCTGTCCTTTGCTTCAGGTCCATGCCTTCTTCTTCGACTTCGAGGCTGGTATCGATCTGGGCTACTATCAACCTCGGAGAATGTGCTGCAGAAAATCGGTCAAAATCAGCTTTAAAGTCCGAGAGCTCTACTGGCCTTGTCGGCACTTCGCCTTCCTCATCAAAGCAGAATTGGTCAATCTCAGCTTCAAGGGATGAGTGGGTAGAAGCTATCTCCTCCCTTGGAGCGGCTACCTTTTGAAGGACACGTTGAGTGGGCAACTGAACGGGCGGAAGGTCTCTCTGAGCTAAAAATCCCGGCTTTGAGACGTCAATCCAAGCCAATCTGGGGCTTCCAGCCCTTATTGCCTGGCCTACGTCCTGGAAGATGCAAGACAGCGGCTCGTAGTCCAAAATTAGATGAGCGGCCCACATTTATCCGTCTTCGCTCACAAAAATCTTTGACCTCAGGAGGCAGTTGAGAGCTTGAACATTGGTCAGACTGATCTTCAGAGCGACGTGGGTTTTATCTGCAAAAATATCCGAGAAGGAAATCATGGTCAGGCCGATAAAAATTATCATCAAAAGAAGATGAAGTGTCAAAAGCGAAAGGGAATAAAGCTAAAAAGGCTAAGCAAGCTGCCAAAGGGACTGATCCTAGAGGTACCCCACCTAGATCTCCTACCCGAGTTGGGTAATGAAGACCGTCGTTCCACTCCCCTGAGACAATCAAGTAGTCATCCTTCATGCCCTTATTAGACTTGGGGAGACAGGATATCAGCCTGACAATCTCAGACCAGGACCTGAGGTAGTATCCCGCGTCGGTGAGCTTGTGGCACTCGTACATGTGAACCACATCATGCCACGTGAGCTCTAAGCCCATCTGTTCGTTGAGAGCGTCTACACAACCCAGGACCCTAAATAGGTTAGGGGCGCATTGGTAGGGGGTCAATCTATGGTTAATCAAATAGTCACTGGTTATCCTACCCATGGGAAGCATTATTCCTCCCTCTTTGAAAGCAATCATGGGAATGACGACTTGACCCACCTCTCTGTCAATAAGTATTCGGTCTGGGGGACAATATTCTAAAACCACCCCCTGTGGGATATGGTATTTAGCCCTAAAACCATTCATACCGGCTGGTGAATCTACTAAGTGCTTGAACCTACCCATCTAAACAAAAAGAAATGGCATGGAGAAGGGCTTCTAAAAAAAGAAAAGGCCAAGGAGGAAGGCCGAGAAGAAAAAGAAGAATATAAAGAAGTAAAGACTTACGGGAACACGTATGCTAACCTCTGAAACTGTTAGAAAATTTTCGAAGACTTCTTACAAGAAATAGCTATGGAGACTCAGGAATTTAGAGTGTTTTGTGAGACGGGGCGCTGGAATTCTTTGGAGCACTTGAAGATTTTTGAAGAAAAGAGGAAAATGGGTTCCCTCAAGGCTTTATATAGAGGGAGAAATTAAGTGGGAATACTCCCGCTCAAAATTCTGAGAAAAATGTCAGCCGTTGGATTGGCGCCTCACCGTTGGATGCGGGGGACATAAAGCCACTTGGAGTAATTAATAACGCCTCGTGGGCTACGAAGTGTCAGTGACAATTATGAGGCACGTAAAACTGCACTTGTGCACGTGTGAATTAAAAAAATCAATTGATCTTATCTCTTAAAAATCAAAACCCCACTTTTTCTCCTCAGATGAGAGGGAAAAACCGGAATTTTGAGGGGCTATTGTAGGGGTGAAGGCCCAAGATCATATATTGGGCCTTGGGCTTTGTCCGAGGGCATTGATAGGCCTGAGGAGAAAGAGATAGTTATCAGGGGCTCACAGTTAAAGTCTCACAAGTAGGGAGTGAATGGAGGATGATCCAAGGAGGAACCCCTGCTCGAATACAACGAATGTAGCTCAAGTGTGTACCCCAGCAGTCAGAGTGATCCTCCAAGAGGCTCCAATAATAGGAACGTGCCTAATGAACATACGAGAAAGAAGGAAACTAAAAAATATCTAAAGAAAAGCTGCTACCACCGCATTAAATACATTGCAGCTACTTTCCTGGTCGTATTTATGTGGAGAAGACCTCTGAACAGTGCTGTCTTGGCTACCACAACTCACAGAAGGCTAAAGGGGGTATCTGATGGGACGGGTACTCAAGTAAGGGCTCAGATGATCGGCAAGTGTAGGATCAAGATGACCCAAAGGGAGCTATATAATGTGAGAGACCCTCCATGGGGAAAGGATCGGAAAAAGTGAGAGAGAACACTGTAGCACTCAAAAACCATACTCGTTTCCAATTGTTATTAATTTATATGATAGAACACCTCCTCGGATAGTGGATTCATTTTGTTATACGTCCTTTACCTTTGCTTAATCAACTTCTAAATCCATACTAGCCGTTGTCCAACTCACTAAGACCTAGTTCTTTAACCCACTCTCTACAAATTTATTGTATTGAGCTCAAAGGGCCCAGTTTCCATACATCTTGGGCCTGGGTTGCGAAACGTGTCCCTACAATATATATAAAATATTATCTTTTTCAAGAATAATTAAATCAAAACAATTACATAATTTTGTTTATTTTTTGAGAATCAACAACTGAATGTTTGGTGGACAAGATAAGGCCATGTTTGGATGGTGAGTGTTTGGTATCTCATCACTTATCACCCAAAAATCATCACTCAAAACTCATCACCCTATAACACATTTTTTATCACTTGAAAATTCCCAACTTATACCTAACTCTATTTGGCCTTTAAACTCAGTTGAGTTTTCATTCTAAAAACTCAAAAATCTCAACTTTTTGTAGGATTCATGGACTGACTTGGTGTAGTAGAAACAGAACATCAAACCCAGCACTCAACTGGAAAAAAAAAAAAAAAAAAAAAAAAAAAAAAAAAAAAAAAACCATCACCGTGCAAATCACAAAACATCAAACCAATCCACTATAGCTGATCCAGCCATTCACACCACCAACACCTTCAACACCACAACAAATTACACTATAAAGCTTAGAAAGAACTAAAAAAGGGAAAAAAGAGAAGAGAAAAGATCGTGAAAAGTGAAGAAAGAAAGAAAGAAAAAAGAAAAAGAAAAAAAGAGAACCCAAGCCTAGAAACCCAGTGAAAAAAAAAAAAAAAAAAAAAAAAAAAAAAAAAAACCCAAACCCAGAAACCTAATGTGAAAAGGAAAGAAAAGAAGAAAAAAATAAAGAAAGAAGAAGAAGAAGAAGAAGAAGAAGAAGAAGAGAATAGAGAAACCAAGCCCAGGCCCAGCGTGAAAGGAAAAAAAATAAGAAGAAGAAGACAACGAGGTGATGATAAAGAGCACAAAAAATCAAAAGAACAAAGAAAAAAAGAAGAAGTCTGGTATGATGAGAGAAGTGAGAGGCACGTGAGTAGTGTAGCCATTGGTGGAGTGTTGGAGAGAGAAAAAGGTTTGAGGTGGATTTGACTACTCTCTGCCATGGGCCCATGTGTTTCTCAGGAAATTACCAAACTGCCACCATTACTTAGTTTCCATAACTCAAAAACACCAAAAACTTGTTTCCAGCTTCCATTAATCATCACTCAATTTAGTGAGAATTGAGTGACAAAAACAAAAACTCAGAACAAATCCAAGCGAGTGTTACTGCCGTGGGACCAACCAATTTTGAGTTATGGGTGATGAAAACTCAGTGATGAGTGATGAAAACAACCAAATCCAAACAGCCCCTAACATTCCCAACTTCGGTTGATAATGTAGAATGCTTGGCGGTTGCTCGAGCTCTTTGCTTTACTAGAGACTGTGGGCTCACCTCTATTATATTGGAGAGTGATTCTAAGACAGTGAACAAAGCCCTCAGAAGTGAAAACGACTCTTTCACCTCGTATAGTCACTAGTAGGCAAAGTCAAGATACTTGCATAGACCTTTGGTGATATTACTTTCTCCCATACACGTAGACAAGACAACTTTGTAGTTCACAATATAGCAAGATACGCTAGAAATGTTAACGATTTATCAGTGTGGATGGAGGATGTCCTTCCACACCTTAATTCGATTACTTTAGCTAATTTTGGCTGAGTTTTATTAATAATATCTGTAACTTTCTTCTTAAAAATATATATTTTTTAATTAGAACCAAAAATCATGTATTTGAATTTTATTGGGGAGCTTACTCTATTGCACTCGAAATACTATGTTTTACTCAAAAGAAATTATTTGACAAAGATCAATTAATGAGACTACCTTACAAGTTTGTCAAGATTTTTAATTTTTTTTTTTTAAGATTTCCAATAGTAATTAGTAATGTAGTATATTGTTAAAGATTTATACTTTCCTTCCTTATTTAACTTGTACGTTTTTAGACCCCTTAAACACAACCAGATTAACCTAGTTATTTAGTCAAGTGATTAACTTAGGTAAATTATGCAGATCTAGGTTAACATAAATATCATATTATTGTAAAGTGCGGAAAATAAATAACACAACAATATGATAACTCAGGAAAACCAAACCGGTAAAAAACTTGGGGAGGATTTAACCTAGCTATCCTCAAGGTAAAACGAATTCACTATGAAAGAATTGAAATTTACACAATAGCGACTTAGACCACTAACATCCTATTGCTACCTCGAGTAGGAAACTTACTACCACGACCCCATGATAGCTCCGAGTCCACGGACTACTTCTTTCTTAAATTCCCAGCAAGTACAAGCACTCCCGCTTGTGTATCTTTAAGCTCTTAATGCAGCAACTGAATCGATCACCAAGTTCTTGACATAATCTTGAATCTTGGAAACTCTAAGTATGTGTGAAGGCAACCACATCTAGATCTCACAAAAGATTCACACACACAGTATAAGGAACTACCTAAAACGTGGCTAGGGTTTTCCCTTTTATACTTGAGGTAAAACGTAAAACCCTACACGTCAAACGGGCTTAGGGATGAGTTGGAAATTCTGCAGAAAAAATAATCTGCACGACTTTCGATCGGTCGAGTCTAATTCTCGATCGATCGAGCCAGGCAGATTTACGCAGTAAATCTTGCAGAGCACTCGATTCCAACTTTACATATAAACATACTTTGAGCAAGTCTAAAACAAGACTAAAACGTTTTGATCATGGTTTGCCAACATTACAAAATGAAGTTCTAATACATTAATACATTAGTTCCTAATTCCTCAGAACCTAACAAACTCCCCCTTTGGCAATCCGTGACAAAACACAAACTAAACAAAGTGCTCAAAGGTTACAAAAACCAGTCCATTACAATTACATTGCCCAACACAACAAATTCAACCTAACTACCATCTATCAATTGCAAGTGTAGACAGCAGCACGACTGAATCAACCTATATATATATATATTTATATATATATTCCTGAAACACTCAACAAACGCATAAACGCATGTGTGGAAAATACAAGTAAAACAAAATAACTTCTTGATTTCACAAATCATAAAAATAAAGACATATATTATGAATAACCTCATAAATATAAATCAATAAGCAATGTGAAACAAGAAACATATATCATTAATGTATCTCCCTTTATCATGGACAACCCATACAGAAACATGGAATACATTATGAGCCAAAAAAATGTAAATACACAATGAAGCACCTAGATACAATCTAATAAGCTCCACAAGCTCCACAAATATAAAAATCTCCCCCTAAACTAAAAAAACCCTCTACAAATGTACTCCCCTTTTTGTGACGGAATGCTAAAGGGCACTTAGAATCTATTATCAAAAGGAGGTGGCGGAGGCGATCGTCTCAAATGCTCCAAATCCGCTCGCAAAGCACGAAGCTCATCAAGAATGTCCACCAAAAGCTAACCATGAGCCGCCTGAACGGTCATGACAGTCTCCAACGTACGTAGAATGTCCGAAACATCCGAAGTAGATGGTGGAGGAACAGCAGCAGCAGCAGCAGGATCAACAGACTCATCAGCTGTAGTATCACCTGTAGAAGAGGGAGGAGGAGGTGCGATACCGGAAGGTTCAACCCTAGGGTGTTTAGAGCTAGCTCTCAACTGAGCAGCCCTCTGCCGAAGAAAGGTGGCACCTATGGGAGCGATAATGTGGATAGGCTCAGACGTCAGAAACTCATCTAAACCTAGATGTAAAAGAATCCGATGAATAAAAACGGGGAAGAAAAGAGCATGAGCAGTAGAAGAACTCCTATAAACCTCATTCACAGAACGAAGAAACAGATGAGAAAAACTAATAGGAGCATCAGTAACAAGAGTGTACAAAAATGCACAACGCTCCAAAGAAATGGTGTGCAGATGAGAGATAGGCCACAAGGAATGACAGGCAATCCTAAAGAAGAGATAATGAGTCTTAGTGAGCTCAGCAGTAGTGATCCGAGAATCAGAACCCCATCGGATAGAAGACCTAGTGATGTAAGACATGATGTCGTCTAGGGGAGGAGACTCATCATAAAGGTAGACAGAATGCTAGACAACAGAGTAATGGTGTACTCATCACCTCGTATCCAACTCTTTACTAAAGTGTTGGAATCATAGACGTGGACAGAGAGGTTCGAGTAGAACTCTCTAATCAGGGTAGTTGGAGGTGGATGATCAATATCCAACAATGGTAGCCAGCCCATACGCTCAAAATTAGCCCTAATGGCAGGATCAAGCTCATCTAACAAAACCTTTCACTTAGCCCAAATGTTTCTCTTAAGGTTCAGCTTCTCAAAAGTCTTTTGGTTTTTTGCACTCAGGAAACACTCACTCTCAAAGGAAGGAGAAGATGAAGAGGAAGCTTTCCTATTGGCCCTAGTCTTCCTAGACATAGTGCCAAGGATAGGAAGAACACATAGAAAAGAATCAAAAAGGAACAAGAGAAAAACCAAGGGCAGACTGCAAGTTAGCACAAAAAAATATAGAAATAACAATCTATATGATGCATAAATAGTATAATGTCATAATGCATGGTCTAATGCAGTGAGAATAAGTTCAATTGAAGTTTAAAATCACAAAATTGGCTTGAGCATAGAGTTTATAACAAAAAACCCAAAATTTGAAAAACCACTTGTTCAATTTTAAAGAAATTGACCAATTGATCAGTAAACATTATAAATAACACAAACTAATGATCATATGAATCAATTCAACAAGCCAATTTCATCAAATTAAACACAATTGAACAAAATCCCCAATTCGAGTATATTCAGGCCCTAGAATTTTCAATTTCTCACAAATCACCAAATTGATCAAATTAAACCATCAAGAACAGTTATATTGCATCTTATAACAAAAACCCATTGATCAATTTTAAGAAAAACAGCTTGAATCACCAAAAAACCCAAAAATCCATTGGTTCGAAATTTTCCAAATATGCATGATTTAATGCATGAAACATGAAAATAAATGCAAAAGGAAGGGTAATATGGTCTTACCGGCCTTAGAGGAGAAAAAATTTGCAAAATTTTTGGAGGAAAACGACAAAAAATTGCTTTGGTAGCCTTGATCGATCGAATGAGAGAGAAAAGTGTTTTGAAAAAGTTTGAAATAGTGTAAAACACGTGAAAACAAAAGGTTTTAAAAAACTCTCATCGCAATTTTCGATTGATTGAAAAATAGATTCGATCAATCGAAAATGCTTCGATTGATCCATTAGTAATTGAGCACCGATCGAAACAGACAGAGGCTGACCAAAATTTTAATCGCAATTTCGATCGGTCGAAAAATAGGTTCGATCGATTGAAATTCTGGAAAAATCAAAGTTTTGAAAAACAAAGCAATTTTATGCAAAAACTCTTCAAAGCATTGAATATTATGAATAAAATGCATGAGTATGAGATGAAATGCTTTTCAAAAACAAACGAATTGAACCCAGTTTTCCCAAAATTAAGATCTTCACTCAATTCTCCTTAGATTCGTAACCATCAAATATGTTTTGCATGAAACTCATGGAATTTTCAAACTTGGTTGGCCAAACCAAAATCACACACAATAACATGTACAAAGTTTAGCAAAGAGTAACTTGTGAAGTGTGTGCAACTAGCAAAAGCTTGAGATACATGTGAGGTGATATGTAAATAGAAATCAATCACAATTTCTACAAAATTCATCACATAAATTTGAGAGAGACTATCACCAAAAGAGTTACAGCATATAACTCTCACATCTCCTAGAATAAAAGCTTGCAATCATGTAAGTTTCTTGATTTGTCTCATAATGTACACACAAATTTATTTGATTAGAAACTTATTAAAATAGCCTTGATAATGTACACACCAATTTTATTTGAATGTGAAGTTATTAAAGCTCAATAATGTACGCACCAATTTTAGCATTTAAACCGAGGCTACACCTTATGTTCTTTTTGTGCATGTGCTACACTTTCTCGAGCACAAAATCTTACGATATGCACTAAGGTGTTCAAGATTGGCTAGTAAACAGTTGTGAGATGGTTATGTATGCCTTTCTCAATAAGATCAAGTCCGACAATCAAAGACCTGTGACTTCAAGATCAAGACAATGTGATAAAAAACAACAAACATCTTCCCACACAACATGCACTACAAAGCTCAGACTAGTAAAGTGTAATAAATAAGATCATCAAAGCTAAACAAGGTACATACACATGTTATGTAAAAATAAATTGGCCAACCTTGATTTCAAATCCAAGACAAATAATGCAAAACACATTTTGCTTCCCTTTTCCTTTTTATTTTTGAAAAGAAATAACAAAAATAACCTAGAATGAAATGCATGAATGTTATGCAATGCAAATCCTAGAAAACAAAAACAAACAGAGAACAATGGTCACAAAGAGTAGAGCGATGAAGCACAAGCACCGTGTCAGAAAGACTCACTTAGATTGAGCCTTTTGCATCCAAAACTTTTTAGATGCACTTCGAGCATTGGAATTCTTATTCACATTAGAATTCTGAGCAACTCCAGGATTGGTATAAAGGTTTAAAGCCTTTACTAACTCACCAATGAGTACCATAGGATCTTGTGCTTGAGGCACAGGTACTTTTGGTTTATTTGCTCCTTAACAGCTTGCAACTTGAAACAGTTTGGACGAATGTGCCCAGACTTTCCACAAAAATGACAAACCCATGTAGGCTTATCATGCAACTTGCCCTTAGGAGGGTTATGAGCCTTAGGTTTAGACTTTTGAAAATCAACCCTAATCTTTCTAGGAGGTATAACTTCTACAGATTTAGCAGCCTCACTCACAGAGGGTTTGACAACCTCACTCACAGAGGGTTTGGAAGAAGAAGAAGGGACAAAATTTGTGGAATGGGGTGCAGACACAGAGATGCTTTTTACAAAACCTAACCCAGTTTTGTCAGAGGGAGACTTTTGAACACACAGCATGTGATCAAGTTTGGAGCTTGCAGACCTATTACTTTGTTCTCTAGCAACAGCTAATTCAAGTTCCAAATTCTTAACTTTATCAAGCAAAAGCATGTTCTCAGTCTTCACATTATTCAACAATTCATTAGCATCAAACAGTTTCACAAGCAAAATTTTCTTTTCAAGTTTAAGAGATGCAATTTTCCTTAAGGCTAAATCAACACTCATAGCATCCTTTGCAGCAACTTTGCAAAGTTTATTGTAGGCTTCTTGTAAATTTGCATCCTCAGAGAGTTCCTCATCAGAAGGGTTCTCCTCAACAGAAACACTTTCATCAACTACAGCAGTAGCTGTGAAAGCAATGAAGTTTCCATCATCATCACTACCAGATTCATTGTCAGAAACTTCATCATCACTAAGGGTTACAGCCATAACCTTACCCTTAGATCTCAAAAATGTAGGACATTCTGATTTCATATGACCATACTCTTGACATCCAAAACATTGTTGACCCATAGAATTATTAGGGGTTTAACCTACTTTCTCTCTAGGTTTTTCAGTATTATTCACTTTAGTGGGATCATTCCTCCTAAAATTTCTAGGTTCAGCAGTGTTTCTGCCTCTTTCCCTTCTGTTATTGTTCCTAAGAAAGTTTCTAAAGTTCTTGGCAAGGTAAGCAATCTTTGTAGCAGAGAGCTCATCATCAAATCCATTCACATCAATATCATCAACAAACTTAAGAGACATTAATTTGGATTTACTAGTCTTTGGTAGGTCTAACTCATAGGACTGAAGAGATCCTACAAGTTCATCAACAGGGATGGGGTCCACATCCTTGCTTTTAGTGATGGCAGTCACTTTGGGTCTAAAATCTTCAGTCAAAGATCTAAGAATCTTCCTAACAATTTTAAGTTGATCATATATTTCACCCAGATTATAAGCAGAATTAACAATATCATTAAGCTTAACATAGAAATCATCAAAAGATTCATCATCAGACATCCTAATACTTTCAAATCTAGTTAATTGCTGTAACTTATTGATTTTAACTGCCTTTGTGCCTTCATGCACATTCTGAAGGATATTCCAAGCAGTATAAGCAATCTCAACATTAGAGATTCTCTTAAATTCCTCCATAGAAATAGCATTAAAAATAGCATTCATAACTTTGCTATTAAAAGAGGCTACTTCTTTCTGAGAAGTTTGCCACTCGCTAACAGGAGTAGTGGACTTCTCCCATCCGTATTCAACGGAGTTCTAGACTCTCTCATCAATTGATTTTAGGAAAGCTTTCATCCTTACTTTCCAATAAGCATAATTATTCCCATCAAAGTGAGGAGGAATAACTAGAGAGTGTTCGTGTTCCATGACAACCGGGGTCAAGGATCAGCTCTTAGATCAAAAGATCTACAACAAGAGAGCTACCTGCTCTGATACCACTTGTACGTTTTTAGACCCCTTAAACACAACCAGATTAACCTAGTTATTTAGCCAAGTGATTAACTTAGGTAAATTATGCATATCTAGGTTAACACAAATATCATATTATTGTAAAGTGCGGAAAATAAAGAACACAACAATATGATAACCCAAGAAAACCAAACCGGTAAAAAATCTGAGGAGGATTTAACCTAGCTATTCTCAAGGTAAAACGAATTCACTATGAAAGAATTGAAGTTTACACAATAGCGACTTAGACCACTAACATCCTATTGCTACCTCGAGTAGGAAACTTACTACCACAACCCCATGATAGCTCCAAGTCCACAAACTACTTCTTTCTTGAATTCCCAACAAGTACAAGCACTCCCGTTTGTGTATCTTTAAGCTCTTAATGCAGCAACTGAATCGATCACCAAGTTCTTGACATAATCTTGAATCTTGGAATCCCTATGTATGAAGGCAACCACCTCTAGATCTCACAAAAGATTCACACACACAGCATAAGGAACTACCTAAAACATGGCTAGGGTTTTCCCTTTTATACTTGAGGTAAAACATAAAACCCTACATGTCAAACGGGCTTAGGGCTGAGTTGGAAATTCTACAAAAAAAAAACAATTTGCAAGACTTTCGATCAGTCGAGTCTAATTCTCGATCGATTGAGCCAGATAGATTTACACAGTAAATCCTGCAGAACACTCGATTCCAATTTTACACATAAACATACTTTGAACAAGTCTAAAACAAGACTAAAACGTTTTGATAATGGTTTGCCAACATTACAAAATGAAGTTCTAATACATTAGTTCCTAATTCCTTAGAACCTAACACAACTAAAATCCCCCCCCCCCCCAATTTTAATTACCAATTAATTGAAGTGAAAGTGATAGTTAGTAGTTATGGCATTTTTTGTAGTGTCTCTCATCTCACATATACCAGTTTTTATCAAGAGGAATTCCTTGGGAGAGGGCCCAAGATACTGGATATTATGGATATCACGAAACCTCAGGAACCACTAATAAGCTAGCCAACCCTTGAGGTTAGTGTCCAATTCCCCCCCCCCCCACCCCCCACCAAAAAAAACTACCTATCTTTCTAAAGAAAAGAAAACAATCAATTACAAACACAAAGAAAACTATAAAAATCTAGAGTTCTATTATTCGTTGCTCTTTTACAAAAGTGTGTATGGTAATTGTGCGCGCCAAAAGTGAGGCTGTTTGGCTGGGCCTCACTTGGGCTCATAACTTACTTGTATGATGGGCTTGGATTTCCTACTTTGGGTCGTTCTCCACCCAGAGACTCAATGAGATCACTTTTCTCTCCCTTTTTGTGTTGCTAACCCTTTCTGTACTCTCCTTGTCTCTTCCAAAATTCTCCCCCCCCCCCTTCTTTTCTTTAGCTTCTCCTATTTATAGCCAATTATTAGTGGGGGGATTATGATTGCTTTCAAAACTAGTGCAATGAGTGGTCCAATGTCGCTGATTGTAAGTGGGCGTTTAGGTGGGAGTGGCTTTGGAAATGGTTCCCCACTCTAGCAAATGTGCTCGGTGGCGATGTTTCCTAAGGAGCTGCCGGGCAGTCAGGCGTGGTGTGGCCGGACAACTGCAGACATTGCTCGATAAGGACAGGGTCAACGTGATGAGACAAGGCACTCGGGCCGGTTGCCTATTCCTCGGTTCCTGAATAACATCCTGCTCGGGCTCGCAGCATTTGGGGGCTCTGGCCGAAATACTGAGCATAGCGGAAGTTGGGCCCTTGAGTCGTGCTAATGACTAAAGTTCAAGGCCCAATGGGTTCGGACTGCACTGGGCCGCACAGTAATATATAGTAAAAGTTGTCTTATAAGAAGACAAACCAAAAGATAAGGATGAAATGCTAAGGAAAATATGTATCCTTTCTTATGAAATGGTCATTTACAAATTTTACTATCTATAAACAGTTGTCTTACCATATCTTATCTAACTTTTGACTATATTTGTTTCTCAAAAAAATAAAAACAAAAAAAACAGAAAAACTTTTGACTATATACAATTCATGTCCTAACACTTTTAAAGATACCAAATTTTGGCACTTGTTGATAACAAGAGTTAGTCACTTAAAAAAGTGCAATTTCTTTTGATTTTGTCAATAATCCTACTTATAGAAAATGGGAGGAATTCTAGTAGGTTTATAAAGATTTAAAACGAGCAGTAAAGCATTGTATTATATCAACAACAACAACAAAATAATGAAAGAGGGAAACTAAATCTTTATAAACTAAATCTCATACACAAAACTAAGTAATGTTTCTCAATCACAACTCCTTTCTTAGAGGGAAACTAAAAAATCCCCTTCCCTCTATCCATGTTTATGTGTATGAGTTTAACTATCAAAAGAAAATTAAGTGGGTAAGTTTCCATATTGAGAAAAAAGAGTGATGTGTGTGAGTTTAAAGCCTTGCACTACACATTCAATAGTTAGGCTCTAAATTCTTATATGTATAAGCGAGAGAGATACAAAACAATGATTTTTCAAGGTTTTTTTTTTTTCAAGTTTTCAAAGAACCAAAATGGAGACCGGTTTTTTGTCGGTTTTTCCGATTTTAACCGGACCAATTTTGGATATGTTTAAATTGACCGGTCTAGTCCAATTTTTAAAACAATGCTATTACTATATGGAAGTTATTTTATTATTCTTTTAGATAAATTATATTTCAAATCTTATATTTTAGGCGTGAGTTTAAATTAAACCTATAATTAAAAAATATTTCAAATTAAATCCTGAAGAATAAAACCATTACAAATAAAATTTACAGTTTCATTAAAAACTTAACTTTTGATTTTATGCAATTAATTTGGGAGTTTAAAAATAATTTTTTTAATTGAAAAATTGATTTGAAATTAATGAAACTATAAAAATTTTATTTGTAACATTTTAAATTTTATGGTTTAATTTGATATTTTTGAAACTATTAATTTTAAATTGAATTGTTCACAAATATAGAGTTCAAAATATAATTTATAATTTTTGTTCTAAATTTCAATATAAAATATATATCTATCACGTTCCAAGGAAAATTATGCTTGTATCTTATTACTTTTGAGACAACTAGTGTCAATAGATTTTTATTTCTTGGAAATTTTCAAAAATATTTCAAATTTTACTGCATAAGAACTTACAGACTAATATTGACAATGTTCCATTAACACATCTAATAAATAAATATTTAAAATATTTTTTCTGATTCAAGAGTCAAGACACATCAATTTGAAAGATTATATATATAAAATAAAATGAGTTCGAATTTGGTAAGGATGAGGTGTAAAATCCATGTTTTACATCATTTTAATAAGAGATTGTCAAATAAGTTTTTTACTTAAAATTCAATGCATATTATGACACCTAATAACATCTTAATAAACTTTCAATTTGATTGAATTTATAAATGAATATTAGAATTGATTGAGTGTGATTGTACTTATTTTTAAATATGTGATAAGATAATGTGGTATGTTAGAATTGAATGATGTAAAACTTAAATTTTACAACCACATCCAAATAAAATTTAATGTCTAATAAAATATGTATCATAAGGAACTTAGGGCCCATTTGGTAGAGGAGCTTGAGTAATGTTGTTTGTATTTTTTTGAAATACATGTGAGTGAAAAAGTATGTAAAAATGCTTATAATGTTGTTTAAAAACTGAAAACATGTTACTAAAATGCTCTACCAAACGGGCCCTTAATCTCTAATAAAATATGTAATGAAAGGAACATGACTTTTTGTTTTTTAGTTTTAGGTTCGAGAAGTGCGACCGTAAAAGTCACTTTGTATTTGTACGAAACATATGTTTCTTGCGTTTTTTGTTTTTTTGTTTTGTTTTTAGTCTTCTGTTCTAGGTTAAGGATAAGAATTCCCATCTGCCTTATGGGCCAACCCTTGTCTCTTTGCTCGATCTTCCTGTTCTCCCCAACATGGGAAAGAATCGAAGTGAGCTAAATCCAATATTTAGTACAATTTGCGTGCTTGAAAGTAATTTCAAAGTGCACATTTCCATGTTTTTACGTATGATGTGACAATGAGAGTCGTAGGAGTAGCTGTAGACACTTTTGGCCGACCTTTGTTGATACTTTTTAGTCGTACTTTGACATGTTATCCACGTTTTAAATATTGAGAAATACATAGCCACAAACAGTGCTTTTAGAAAAGAAAAAATCTATGCGATCGTTGTTTGAAATAGTGAGATATTGTTGTATACTATATGGTCCATTTACAAGTTGAGCCGTTTAAAAATGGGCACGACATTGACAATTAATGACGCTAGCTAGCTGAGTACGATGTCGATGGGTACCCTTTGAAGGCTCTAAAGTGGTCCTTTGATATATGTTAGACCAACTTAATCGGATCTTACACAATTCCCATGTGTATGAAGATACTTTTTATTTAAGGAAGATATTTAGTATCAAATATACCATGATAGTGGTATCCAAATTCAATAAGTAGGAGATATATTTGTAAAAAATAATTACCCCACTAATAAATGAAGGATATGTATTAGTTTTTTTTTTTTTTTTGAGGACCTAAGGATATGTATTAGTGAGTAGTTATTTTTGTACATATATTATTTGTTTAGTAAATTTTGATACAGATAACATAGTATCATTTTATACAAAATATTTTTTCCTATTTAAGATGCATCAATTTTATAATTTTGATTAAATATTATAAATATTAAATGGGTGTTTGAATGCACTCGTTAAAAAAAAAAAAAAACAGCAGAAACCTTCTACCGCTTCAGAACCTCTAAACTCTTCAATATATGAACGCCACCCTTTTTGTACGGATCCAAGTACATGATTAACCAAAGATGTATGGCTCTCAGTACGTGACTAACTCACCAACTTGAAGAAGATGTTGGCTACAAAGTTCTTCACTTAATCAACAATGAAGATCAAGAAGCACTTGGTTACAAAACCCTAAGACACAAAGACGCAGTAGCTTCTTTCAGAGAGTAAAGCAATCGGTCACCTTTTGCAAGTGTTCTCCTTGTATTCTTCTAAGTGACAGTCTTTAAAATAAGCCTTATATATGTCTAGGGTTGTGAGAAAAAAAACCCTACACATACATATCAGCATGGGCCAAAAATCAAATCTGGAAATCTGAATTTCGTAATTCTTGATAGATATAGCTGTCGAGCTATCTGTCGAGACCTTGATAGATACATCTGTCGAGCTATCTGTCAAGTTTCATTAAACCTCGATAGATATTATCTGTCGGCAGCTGTTGAGAATCTGTCCAGCTTTAATGAACAGCTTTTCTTCACTTGTTTCTTAGTCCAATCTTCATGGCTTTAATACTAGACATTAAACTCTTGTTCCTTGAAGTATTAAACACATCCTAGATCTACCCAATTACAAGTAAAGTGCGTTTTGTCAAACGATTAATCAATTACATAAAATATGTCCTAAACAGCATTAAAGTCATTAAATTCTCTCATTCAAGAATAATTAAGTCATTAAATTTTCTCCACCCAACTCGTATTCTTCTTCTACTACATGTTAAATTTAGCTTGTTAAATTAATTCAGAATTATAATAAAGTTTTAGTAATCAGTCCAAAACCAATTAAGGCCAAAAATTTTAACTTTTTTACTAGTTAGAGACTTCTGTCACTTGGCAATGGAGTGAGGCAAATCTGGTCTGAATACCAAATTAGAAAACTAAAAAAAGACATTATTTGTTTTTCTTGAGTACCTTGTCAGTACTGAAGAGTCCCTTATAAACTAAACTGGACTTGGGGTTTATTTAGTTTCTCTTAATATAAGTGTACTTTGACTTTCTTGTAGATAGAAACTTATAATCATTTCAACCCACGAACATTGAAGTGTATTTATTAGCTTAAAATAATGAACGGGCTTTGATTTTTGAGGGAGTGTTTTTCCAAAATTTAAAGGGTCATGAGCTCATACGAAATTTAATTTTTGAGGGAATGTTGTTCAACAAGTTAGAACTTAGAAAGTTCATGAGCTCATCTATTCAGATCATAGTTATTAAACCCGAACCAGGCGTTAACCCAGTCTATGAGTTGGGTCACTAGTTCAACTAGTGGGTCATTGGTCAAACCGCAAGGTCAAATAAAAAAAATTAAAATTTTAATATATATATAATTAAGTTTGAAAAATCATAATCTGAATATATAAATTAAAAAAAAAAAAGGCATATGCCTAAATTAAACTCGCCATTATAATTCAAAACCAATGTTTCATGCAATAGCATTAGAAATTCTATAAAATTCACAAGGAAAATAAACAAATGTCATAAGATTGCAACAAAGTCTTTGCTAAAGAAAATCTTGTTACATGTCTAAAAATTATGTATATTAAATAAATAAAAAGGAAAATCTCAAACTCTAATGCTTATTTCTCTCAGTCTCTCACACATTCACACCGTACATGACCAAAAACAAAAACAAAAAACAAAAGATGCTTAAACTAAAAAGCAATCAAGAAATAAAGTATAAAAAAAAATTAAAAAAAATTAAAAAACCTAAACAAAAGAAGATAGTGGCATAGAGTTATATGGTCATACTTACATGCTAATTGTTGGCCAAGTACATCTGTTTAGACTTCAAAGCATAAAAACATTTATGCACAATAGTAGCAGCTCGTAACAGTAGGTTTTGAGAATTATGAAAATTGAAAAGTGAAACAATGCTTTTTTTTGGATTTTTTAGGTTTTCTCTGATTTAAATTACCATATTATCACACATTTAAATAATAAAATAGTCAATAAAGTGGATTTATTAATGTAATTTTACAAAATTCACAAACCCGACCGGGTTAATAAAACCCAACCAAGTCACACGGGTTGCTTAAAACCCACCGGGTTGCACCGGTTTTGACCGAGTTACATACTTTTCCAATCCAATTGATCACCTAGCCTGGTCAATGTACCGGGTCACCAGGTCACTAGTCCGATCGGCCGGGCTGGGCAAGGTTTAATAACATTGATTCAAATACGTTAAAATAAATAAATAGATAAATAAATAAAGCAAGAACTAGGATTAGAATGTGTTACAAGGAGACTGGAGGAAAAAGATGACTTTAATGCTCTATCACTTATTTTTAGAAAATGGATGACATGACAGATTGTGTGTTATTAACCATTAGATCTAAATGAAATCAATGGTTCAAAAAATATATAACTTTTTTGAAGTTACACCAGGTGTAACTTGAACCCGTCTCTCTCTCTCTCTCTCTCTCTCTCTCTCTCTCTCTCTCTCTCTCTCTCTCTATATATATATATATATACACACACACACACACACACACACACACACACAAAATCATTTTCGAGTGAAAAATGACATAGGTGATAGGACATATTGAAAGTTTGACAACAAACTTGGTTGCAACTCAAGTCTACAACTCTACTCAATATCTGTTTATTGGATGAAAGTTTTGACAAATCCACCATTAGTTTACTTTTTTTTTATTATACCCTTCATGCTTGCAAAATTTTCAGAAAAACAAAGATCAATGATTCAATAGTTATCATCAATTAAATGTTTAAATTTCAAGTTTTTGTAGTCTAAAATTATGCATAAAATATAAGTTTATGGATTAAATAGTAAATAATATCTTATTGGCATGAAATTTGACATATGTGAGTATATTTTAATACACAAATAGTATAGAATCTATAAATATTGCACCTAATAGGGTTTTTGTTGAAAAATAATATTAATTTATTAAAAATAGTATTGTGGTAAAATTATTTGGGAGAATAGTCTTTCTTTAAATTTTGTATTGATATCATGTTTCCAAAACAAGATTTGAGTTGTATCACATCTTGCTCTGAAATCATATTTTGAAAAAACAACAAAATTTAAAACTTCAATACATAAAAATTCATCATTATAAATAAAATAAATACTATTTTTTTAAAAAAACTGCACCTAATTTAATGGAGCCATATAAACTTTTTTTTTTTTTTTGGCATTGTATTCTTCCTGAAACAGTGGAGTGGTAGGTCCACAAATGTAACTCCAGTATCAGAAATGGTAGTAAAATTTCCATCAAAATTTGTGACGAGGACTGTAACCTAACTTGTAATCCATCCGAATTTCATTGTCCACACGCACACAAAATATACGAGAAATATGAGAAAAACAGATCCTAAATGAAGGAGTAAAGCAAATGCAGGAGTAATTACTAATTACTACATACTAATAAGCCCCAGAGCAAAAAAAAAAAAAAAATTGAGGATTATAGAGAAAGGAAAAGAGGAAGAAATGGAAAGGGCGCCGTGGTGGGAGTAGGCATAGGCGACACTCCAGGAGTAGATATGATCTCCAGGTTTTAGATTCTCCCTATCGATCTTGTTCGACACCACTCCCATTGCTTTGATCTTTCTCATTGCTCTGCTACTGCTCTGTTCTGTAACTCTCTATATCAAATTTGTTAGTATGATCAATGAAAATAATAAAGACCACTGACCACTCCCCACTGAAAATGAAAAAGGCAGAGGAAAGGAGACAACGCTACTTGCTTGTCCAATGCAATCACTTCCTTCTCCTCTAAGAATCTCCTTTCTTTTATTCCGCCCCCACCCATTACGTTTTCCTCTTCCTCAATCCTCTTTCCTTTTTTTTCTTTTTTTTTTTTAAACTAGTCGCTAACTCGTACGATGCACGGAAAATTTTTAGATCAAATGTTAAAATGTTCTAGTTTAAATATTTTTCTAATTTCAACTATTTGAAAACTGAATCAGCTCCTTTATCATATGAAAGATGTAGTTTAAACATTTCTTATTTAAAATTGTCAAAATCTTATCACATAAGAATGTTAAATATGAGAAACATACAAATATTATGGAGTAAAATACTACAATAATTATAACATGCTCTTACATTTGGTTTAATAAGTAAACAAAATAATATATAATTATGCTTGTATCTTCAAGCTTTATTCAGTGTCTTTTTGGGTTTTGCTTTCTATGAAAATTTCTAATTCTCTTTTGTTCATTGTTTAGAGATTAGATCCATACAAATATTCTAAAAGATTAAACATGCTAAAAACAAAAGATATTTGACCAAATATGATTGTTCCCATAACTCTTCCAATTAGCAGGTAACATAGGACATTAATTGCAACTAATCAAATAATTCAGCAAATTTAGACCTTACAAAGCATGACAGCAACTATGTTACCAAAAAGCCAAAAGCTTAGGACATTGCATAATTCAGCAATACTATGCAAATCTTATATAATTAGTCCATCAACCTTTTTATCAACTAAGAATAGTAATCAAATAGCACTAAGAAAAAAATTGCACAAGAAAAAAAAGATAAAACCAGTATGAGTATAAAGCTAGAAGCTGTATTTTAAATTATTGCAATATTTTTATTAAAAAAATCCATAATAAAAAACAAACATAGAGTTAATATAATTAATTAAGAAATCAAACAAATAAAATTCTAGCAATGTTTTATACAACAATATCTAAAAATTCAAACAAAATCCTACTATATCACAGCCAAAAAGTACCCATAACCATAAGCCTAGAACGAAACCAAAAAATAATGGTACTGAGATTTGAGCAATATGGAGATTGAAGCATAATATATAGAGATTCAAAGAGAATGGGTACCATATTGATGTAGAGAGAGTACGGTGGCTAGGTTTTTGGTTAAATTTGATTTATATATAAATATATAATTCATACTTGTGCAGGCATGCCAAACACACAAAAGACAATTTAACGCAATGGCCCCTCTTTATTTAGAATGTGGCTCTTTCGTCGGTCTTGGAATTCACATTGCACAAAAATTGAACGGAGAACAAAGAAAAGAAAACCGAAGACAAAGAAAGTCAAATTCATAGAGAAGAGGAAAAGAAGCGTTACATTTACAATGGACCAAAGCAATCGGGTTTTTTGGGTAGATAAGAAATTGGATTGGAGTGAGAGAGAAGGAAGGCAACAATTGAAGCTTAAGGTTTTCACCATGTGTTGAGTTTTCAAAAATTTTTATTATAGAATTTTAGTTGAAGTAGAATTTTCAAGCTCTTGAAACATATATCTAATAGAGTTTTACTTAAACTAAACTATTGTAACACTTAATAAGATAATTACACGTTGAAGAGAAATAATAAATATATAAGATATAAAACCTAAAATAAAAAGAATCTAAAATAAAAAGAAAAAGAAAATAGTGGTAACATGGAAAATTGTGGGAGCTTCAAAGGCTTCGGTTATATATATATATAGAGAGAGAGAGATTATTTTTTTCAAAAACACTTTTTGTTTTAAAAATTTAGTTTTCATCCCTTAAATTTAAAGTAAAATTAAAATTTAATGCTTTCAAGTTTTTAAAAGTTATTAGTTTTGCTTTACTACTTAATGATGTCCAATATAAAAGTATAAAACACGCACACACACACAAAAAAGCTCGAATTTGTCAATATTAATAACAATTACTCACAATCACATGAGGTCATCTTTTTCTTTGCAAAAAAAAAAAGGATGTTATCATCTAATTTTATTTTAGGTGAAACTACACTATTGGTCATTGAAGTTTAACTCTTAAGCGTTATTGGTCCCTAAAATTTTAAGTGAGTGCAATTGGCCTTTGAAGTTTCAAAAATGACAATAATTGTCTTTTTGTTAACAACCGTTAGCCTCAATGTCTAAGTGGCTAACAGAAGAATAATGTGGCAAGTATTTAGTGACATGGCCTCAATGTTTATATTAAAAGATTTAAAAATCAAATCTAACATGTTAGACCTTTTATGAAACGGCCTCCCAAATCCAAATCTGAAATGAGGGTTCTAGTTAGCTCAACTGGTAAAGTCTCTGATGGTTGTATAAGAGATCTGGGGTTCAATACCCGCCTACAGCAAAAATTGATTGGTGTCTTAGTCTGATGTCATCAGGAGCGAATGCCATAAGTTGAAACTCTCTAAAACAAATCCAAATTTGAAATTGAAAGGGAGAGGCAACCAAATCCCAGGTCGTCGTCTTCTGCCCTTCGCAACCCATCCCTTGCACAGCCAATGTGCAAGCAACTTGACCACATTTTTTGATATGGGATGATTCAAACAAGACATCTCATGGTCGTTTCATTGTCACCAATTCATTGCACAGCCACAAATCAGAAGTCAAGCTAACAACACAAGTTTTTTGCTAATTTATGTGAATATAATATTGTTTTCTTTTGTTGTTTGGTTAGATTATGTAAAAATGTTGGACAAAAGAATTAGTATATATTTATATAATCGCAATTAGATTCTATTAGGAATGCTATAAGCATATAGATAATAATTGTTGTATTGAGATTTAATTAGTTAGTTACAATTCCAAGCATATTAATCACATTTAACACATATTGAAAATATTAATGCACATGGGAATAATATAACCAATAGGATAAGGCCATGTGGACTAATGAGATTAAAGTTAGTCTCCTATAAATACATGATTATAATTCAACATTGGATCAATAAAGAATAAACCAATTGCTTAGTGCACCTCTCTCTCTCTCTCTTTTAATTTCTCTCTCTCTATGGAGGTCTATGTCCCTTTGAAGTGGCCTACAACAACTACTATTCCCATTCACCATTCTTACTTTCCACAATTCATATTCATATTCCAGCAAGTTCTTATCTGATTCAACAAACAAGATTTACTAAATGTCTTTTGTCATATGGTTTGCTTTTGGATCTACTTTTTTCCTGTTTCATAATGCCATCCTCCCTTATTCGCCCAATGGCTGTGCAAAGAATGGGTCACAAGAGGCAGAGGACAGATTTCATTTCCCTCTCTCTTTCTTATTTCAGTTTTATATTTGGCATCAAAATATGGGGATTTGATTTTAGAAGACCTTGTTTCAAAACGAGTCTAACACATTAGATTTGATTTTTTTTTTTAATTTTTTTAAATCAAAATTGATGACATGTCACTTAAAAATTGTCAGGTCATTGTTCAATTAGTCACAATAGGCATTGAGACTAACACTGTTAACAGAAGGACCACTTGTGCTCATTTTTTAAACTTTAGGGACCAATTGTGCTTGCTTGAAACTTTAGAGACCAATAGTGCTCAAGAAGCAAACTTTAGAGACCAATAGTGTATTTTTATCTTTATTTTATTTTTCCATACCTTTCTAGTATATGGAGATGTTTTAGTCATTGCAGCAATCCATCATGATTAGGGTTAGGAAAAATGTACATAGGATTGTCCATGCTTGCCAAATTTTAAGATAATTAAAAATCAATATCTACCTCATTTATAAGAACATTTGCATCAGCTCTTGTAAAAAATTCTATCTATTTTAGCATAAGAATTTACTTCTTCTATTTTACATATCACTTTTCAAAATACCACATATCAGATTATCAACTGTACACTACATTTCATTAAAATATCAAATTTTCTTGATTTTTTTTAATTGTTTCTCTTTCTTCACACGCAACAACTATCATTCACTCTCTTCCTTCGTCCTTGGAATACTTAAAGAAAGAATAAAAAACTAAATGCAAAATGAAGTGTCAGTATAAATTTACATGGTTACTATAGCAAACTTGTAAATTTACACAATTATGCACTAACTAATGTGGGTCATATTTAGATAAAACTGGGTAAATTTTACACATTTTTCTATTATACACCCAATGATGTAAGTGCTCTAAAATGTTTAGATTTCGAGTTTTTTATACTTTAAAACTATGCATAAAAGATGTGTTTATAGATCAAATAGTAAATAACATCTAATTGATAAGAAATTTGGCATGGATGTTAAGAATATTGAGAAAATATAACCCAACAATAGGATTTTCAAAATATTAACCCAATAAAAAGTTATTAAGTGGTGTAATATTAGTTCATGTTAAACTAGATGTAACTTGGTCCTACCCCAAATAGAAAATTAATTCTTAAAATTATTCTTAAAAAGATAATGAATTAAACAATTCTAATACTCATTCAAAATCTAATATAAATGTAAACTATAATTTATTTTTTCACACTTAGCTTAGTTAACTACAAATATGTATTTCATATAATTTTTTTTTAGGGAATCAATAGTAGATTTTATTGATTAAATATCACAGTGTACAATTTGGAAGAGAAAAGAGGGGCATTCTTCAAACCAACAATAGGTTTCCCCTTTCTCTTTGGCAACACTAGCAAGAACTTGAGCAGCTCTATTACATTTCAGAGGCACACTAACAAAAGAAAAAGAACTAAAACTTTCACAAATTAAATTAATGTCTTCAAGTGTCCACGCAACCTTAAGGGGGCAGACTCTATCAGAACTAAGAAGATCCACAAGTTCACCAAATGTACTTTCTAAGTTCTTAAATGACAAAAGGAGGGGCGGGGGGGTTTACAACAAAACTTACACTTTAAAATTGTGATAAAGTCAAGAGATGGATGAACAAATAGAAAAAATAATGGAGGCTTTAGGGTTATAGTACATTACAAGGACATTATGTATTTTTTATTATTATCTCTATTAACTATATAAAAACAGCTGAAGGCTCATGAATAGTGTTTTTTGGTTTATTCAATTAGTGAGCTGCACTTTTTCTTTTTCTTTTTTTCCTTCAAGTACGCTAGTTGGTTTGAGCTTTGTTTTTGTTTTTGTTTTTGTTTTTAAAGATATTTATATGTTTACTTTGTACTTGCAATGTAAGTTTACATTGTAGATACACAAAAAGTGGCAAATATTATACACATTTGCACAAAAAAAGGGTAAATATTGTACAAATTTTGCAAATGTGTACAAAATTTGCCAATTTTTATGTATCTACATTCTACAATATAAATTTACATCGTAAGTACAATGCATACATAGAGATATTGTGAAAATGTTGTGACGCATGTGTCAATTCCTTATAGGTCAAAATAAAATAAAATAAAATATCATACCGAGATCTAGCACAACTAAAAATGTCGTGACATTTTGTTGTTATTTCAATATTTTCACAACTATTGAGGTGTAAGTTCCTTATAGGTCAAAATAAGATAATAAAATATTAGACTGGATCCACCACGGTTGAAAATAGAGGTATTGTGAAAACGCTGTAATATTTTGTTGTATTCATAGACTTTTTTCTTTATGTTGGTTTAGTCAAATTTAGTAATCTATATATAAAAAGAGTGAATGAGAAAAGCTATCATAGTTTCACTGCAGTAGTTTTGGCTTGTTCAATTTTCACTGTTTTGCTGGCCGTTTTTTTTTTTTTTTTGGGTAAATGTGTAGAGCTATAGTAGATTTGCTACATTATTTTTGGTTTGTCCAATTCGCATTGTTTCACATTATAATAAAAAATTAACACAACAAATTGGCACAATATTTTTACAATTGTTGGGGTGTTAATTCCTTATAGGTCGAAATAAAATAATAAAATATCATTCTAGAACCTACCACAACTAAAAATAAAGCTATTGAGAAAAAAGAAGTGCTATATCCATAATATTTTTTACAATACTTTCATAACAAATCATAGGTGGTAAATTGTTTTTGGTTCTAATTTAAACTTACCAATGAAACTACTTTTTTGCCCACCAATAACAACCTGTAACAACCTACTACTTATGATTTGTTGTGAAAAAATGTCATGAACATAGCATTTTTTTTTTTTTTGTGAAAATATTAAGACATCTTGTTGTCGTTACAATATTTTCAAAACTGTTGAGCTGTAAATTCTTTACAAGTCAAAATAAAATTATAAAGGTATTATGAAAATGTTGTGTCATTCTGTTGTGTTTTTTGAAATTTTTTTATGGTTTAATCAGCTTTGTTGAGCCAAAATTCACTGTTTCACATACAATTTTCTTGAGTTGATTTTTTGTATTTTTTTTTCTTTGCGCACTATTTTAAATAAAATCACATAGTTTTACACTCAAAGACAAAAACAAAAACATAGGATAAAAACACTTTTCATCCTTTATGTTTGGGGTAGTTTACAATTCCTCCTTAAACTTTAAAATCAAGCAATTTTTCCCATAATATTTTGGAAGAGAGCAAATATGTCATTGTTAGGACATATGTGATTTGCTGTTAGGAACATATGTCAATTTAGAATTGTCTAATCCTTTAACAAAACGTACTTTACTTGTAATTGGGTAGATCTAGGATGTGTTTAATGCTTCAAGGAACAAGGTCTCAAGTTCAAGTGTTAAAGCCATGCAAGTATGACCAAGAAACAAGTGAGAAAGTGCTGGATTTTAAAGCTTGACAGTTAGCATCTATCGAGGTTTAAAAAGCTGCTGAAGCCCGAAGCTCGACAGCTAGCTCGATAGATACCCTATCTGTCGAGGTTTATGAAATTCAATTTTTCAGAGCTGATTTCACTCCAATCCGTGAGTATGTGTTTAGGCTTTCTTTTCTCACAACCCTAAACATATATAAAAATTATTTTAAGGGTCGTAAAAGGTTGCGCAAGTGTGAAGCAAAGTTGTGTTCATGCAAATTGTGACCGGAGACAGAATTTTCCCTAATTTATCTTTCTCTTGAAGAAGCTGCTATGTTTGTACACCTTAGGGTTTTGTGACCAAGGAGCTTCATGATCTTCATCGTGTGATGAACTAAAGAACTTTGCAGCCAACATCTTTCTCAAGTTGGTAATTAAGTCGTGTACTGGGATCCTTGCATCTATTGGTTAGTCACGTACTGGGAGCCATGCATTGAAAATGAGAAATTGTCACTACAAAACAAGTCCAATTGGGTATTGGGGTAAGGGTTCAACTGTAGGTTGTTATAAGGTACTGGAATTCCTTTACTTGTAATCGCTTATTTTGATAATAGTGGATTCTCGAGAGTGGTGACCTTAAAATCACCCGGTGGGGTTTTTGCCGTGTAGCATTTCCCCATTCGTAAACAAATCACCGTGTCAATTTAATTTCCGCTACACTTTAGTTAATTGGTGATTTGTTTATGCTACCATGCATTTTGCATGTTAATTGAATTAATTAATTAAATTGGCTAAATCAATTGGTTAATTTATCACAAGGGGTCAATACATTTTTGGCCTATTAAGTGGTATCAGAGCAGGCACACTCTGATTAGTTGTTAATCTTTGCTGTGTGATCCATTGACCCCTATTTGTCATGGATAGAGGACAGTCTCTTATTATACCACCTTTATTTAATGGTACTAACTATGCATACTGGAAAGTACGCATGAAAGCTTTCTTGCAGTCATTGGATGAAAAGGTGTGGCAAGCTGTAGAGATAGGCTGGACCAAGCCTACGGAAGCGCTGGCCGACTAGGATGATGCTAAGATTAAGGCGGCAAACTTCAACAGCAGAGCACTGAATGCTCTATTCAGTGCAGTCACGAATGAGGAATTCAAGAAGATATCCTCTACTGAAATTGCTAAAGAAGCATGGACCATTCTCCAGACAACCTATGAAGGAACCAAGGTTGTCAAGGATTCAAAGCTTCAGAGGCTTACTACAAGCTTTGAAGAGATTAAGATGGAGGAAGATGAGTCATTCGATAAGTTCTATGCCAAGCTCAAGGACATAGTGAACTCAGCCTTTAATCTTGGGGAAACCATTCCCGAACCCAAGATTATGAGAAATGTGCTCAAATCTCTACCTGAGAGATTTCATACCAAGATCACCGCGATTGAGGAATCAAAGGATATTGACAAAATTCTTTTGACAGAGTTGGATGGCAATCTGCAGACCTATGAATTGGGGTTGACAAGGATTGGGAAAACAAGCAAGAGCAAAAGCATGGCATTGAAGGCCAAGAGCAGTGACACTGATGAGTCTTCAGACGATGAAGATTCTAAGATGAAATCCTATATCACGAGGTAGTTCAAGAAGTTCGTGAAGAATGCCAACGCAAAAGGATTTGACAAGGACCGAAAGCAATCCAGTTTTTCGCAATTCAAGAGTCAAGACAAAGGGAAGAAGGATGCTAGGGATGGTGGTTAGTACACTATTCCCTCAGGACCAAAATGCTTTGGGTGTCAGGGTTTCGGTCACATGAAATAAGAGTGTCCTACGTATCTCAAGACTATGGGGAAGAGCAAGGCACTTGCTGCTACGTTGAGCGACACTGATCCTGAGGATGATTCTGATAGTGAGGATGATGGAATCCTAAATGCCTTCACTGCCACCGTAAATCCTACTGAAGGGATTATTGAAGATGTGGATGAAGAAGAGGAATTGATGGAGTCTAAGTTTGAAAAGATGGATGAGAAAGATGACATCCACACAGCCTATGCAAAGTTATACAAGGTCTCAAAAAAGCATGAGAAGTTGTATAGGTTGGCCACCAAGAAGCTTAGTGAAGTGGAACTTGAACGAGAAGAAATTTCCCCTAAGTTTGATGAAGCAAATCAGACCATTGGAGCACTGAGATTTAAGAATAATTTCTTGGTTGAGAAGACCAAGAAGCTTGAGGCAGAACTGTTCCAAGTCAGAGCCCAGTTGGAAAGGACTTCAAGTGCAAAGCTCGATGAGATGCCCAGTCTTCAGAAATCTGCATTCGATCGAACCGATTTAGGGTATGATTTCTCTTCTCCTAGTATTGCTTCTGCTAGTACTACTGTTTTTGTACCACCTGCTGATAATATTGAAACTGAGAACAATGATGTTAAAAATGAATTAGCTAGTGAGAAAATAGACAATGGTAAATCTATCTTAGGAGCACCCCCTAAGCTTGATAAGAAAGAGATCAAGAACCCTAGGGCTAAGAAGGGAAACACTCAAAAGCCCAAATAGAAAAAGCAGCATTTCTGTCATCACTGTGGCGCAATTGGACATACTCGACCTAATTGCTATAAGTGGTTAGCCACTCAACAGAGCAACAACATGATCGTGTTGGGAAACCAGAATCAGTTTCCATCCTCTTTTGCTCCTCTTGGAGATCTTCTCAAAGCCCTCATGCTCCTTTCAAACTTGAACGGTTTAAATTCTTCCCCCTTACCGCCGGATCAAGGGTTTGCTAAACGGAAAAGTTCTTCCAAGGTGTGGAAGGAAAATGACTCCAAGTGATTCTGTCACTTTTTCTCTCTCTCCCCTTCTTGTTTTTGTTTTTGTATTACTTGTGTGTTTTGCTTTATTGTTTTGAGTCAATCTAGTTTTATGCATTGCTTTGTTTAACATGTTTTTGTTTGTTTACTTTTCAGTTTTGTTTTATTTTGTTTTTAATATAAAAATTAAAAAAATTGAAAAATCAGAAAAATACAAAAACAATGTATTTGTGTACATTGGTACTTGTGTACCTTGGATGGCCATTAAAATAAAGTTTTCTAAACTTTGTATCTTTTGTAGCTTAGATAAGCATCTCTATGCACAACTAAGCAAGTGAGTTTTGTGGCTCATGTTTATGATGAGTAAGGTTGAGTAATCTCTTGTGCTTAACACTCGTATCACTCTTTTTGACGAGAAGGACTAGAAAATCCTAAGAGAAAGGCATAAATAACCATCTCACCACTGTTGCCCGCCAATCATGAAATGACACTTGTATACTTCGGCATAGCAAAAGTGGAATGTCAAATGCTTAACATCATTGGGTATTTCTTTTTTATCTCTTATATGCCCATGCATGATTTGCTTAAAATAAAAATATGCAAAGAAAAAAATAAAAGGCAAAAAGAATCAAAATGCTTTATATATGATTGTAAGTGTGTATTCTAGGAGATGTGGGAGTTATAGGATGTACCTCGAAGGTGATAGTCCCCATCAAACAGTTATGATTGTGTGTGAGTTAAAATGATTTTCTCATACCTCAAATCGTCATAACATGTAGACACTTATGCAATCTTGCGATGTTTTTCACACACAACATGCAAAATTCTTTGCTACTTTTGATACATGTGCAGATACAATGTGATTTGGCCATCACAAGGAATACTTGTGTAAATGTATGCTCACTAAACTATCTTAACTTGTTTTTGAAATATAAAGTTGGTTAGACGTGTTTAGTGTGTGTGTGTGTGTGTGTGTGTTTTGGATCTATGTGCTTAACATTTTTTTTCTTGTTGAGAGATGATTTTGAGAGCTTAAAATGTTGTTTGGATCATTGGTTGTATAGCATGCTTGATTGCATTCATATATGTGTTTTTCTCTTCTTGAAAAACTGTTTTTAAGCAATCTCGACAGTTGCTGGACACCTCTCGACAGCTAGGCTATCTATCGAGACCCTTCAGTTGCTTTTTATCACATTCTCGATAGCTTCTCGATAGTTGCTTGATCCATCGAGATACCTTCTGGTTGCTCGATAACTTCTCGACAGCTTCCTCAATCCATCGAGATTCCTTTGCTGTGGACACCTCTCAATAGATCCTGGATAGCTCTTCGACAGTTAAAAAGCGCCTTTTTAATTCTCGACACCTCTCGACACATCTCGATCTGTCAAGATTTATGAAGTTTCTATATAAAGGATCCTCACGATTTCAGATCATTTCTCCTCGATCTCTCTTAATTGCTTTCAGCCTTTTCACCTTCCAAACTCTTCTCTCTCACTCCAAACTTCATTCCTAAGAGTTTTTCGACCTCGATCTTGTTCTTCTTCGCTGGTAAAGTCCTTAATCCCTCACTTTATCATGCATTTCATTCCTTTTTACCTAACTTTTGGGATTTTTGAAAAATTTTGTGGTTTTTCAAAATCGATGAAGTTTTTGTGAAATTTTTGGGATGGGTGTTGCTTAAATGGTGTTTAAAACATCTTGCATTGCATCACATTTGCATTATAACAATGTTTCATGCATTTAGATGTGTGTTTACTTTGTTGCAATGTTGTGTGCTGGTAGGTTTGTATTGGGCTGAGCCCATGATGTATTTAAATTTGCATGTCACATGTTCATGCATTTTCATGCATACGTACCTTCATTTCTTTACATTCTTATATACTACTGTGTTGGTACTTTTCTAATTGTCTCTTTCTCTCTCTCTCTCTCTCTCTCTCTCTCTCTTTCTCTCTCTCTCTCTCTCTTGCGTTAGTCTGCTCTATGGCACCTAAACGCAAATCTACTCCGTCCTAGAACCCTCTGCATTCTGGGGCATCTTCTTCCTCTGACCCTACACCTTCTTCTGTTCAGTTCCGTGATGATGAAGCCTAAAAGGACTTCTCGGAGAACTTTTGTAGATGAGGCATTCATTCGGAACGCCACGTCGTTCTGTCGGACTTTTCCGACACTGACCTACCCACTGTCATTCACAGTAGGGGTTGGGAGTCACTTTGTAACATCCTGGTCATTTGTCCCTCAGTGATCATACAAGAGTTTTACTCTAATATGCACAGAATCGATACTTCAGTACCTCATTTCTTCTCTCACGTTCGAGGTACACGCATCGTAGTCACTCCGAAGATTGTCTCCAAGGTACTACACATTCCTAGGGTAGCGCATCCTGACTACCCTGACTGTGAACGTCTGAGGACAGTGTCCAAAGACGAACTCTTGTCTCGCTTCTGTGAGACACCTTCTTAGGGTGACCGTCAAAACACCCCTTACTCAGGCTTTGCAAAAAGTCCGAGGTTCCTTAACATGGTAATGACATTCGTTCTTCATCCTTTTTCTCACTATAACTCCATTACAGAGCCTCGTGCTCGATTTTTGTTGTCCCTCTTAGAGGATATCTCTATCGACTTCCTTTCTCACTTTATTCTATCCCTTATAGATGTTTATAGGGATACGGCGACCCGTGATAAGCTCATTTTTCCTTCAGCTATCACGCGGATACTTCGCCATTTTTCCGTCTCCTTTCCCGTGTCTCCTCATTTTTCCGTGATGGGTGCCATAGACGCTGCTACCATTCGACAGAGCGAGGCACAGCTCAGACCGAGGCGGCCCCAGACACAGACAGCAGCTCCTCTAGCTTCTATCGCTCTATCCACCTCCGCTCCTTCATCTTCTATGGGTGGAGTGACACTTGAGGCCATCATGGCACAGCTTGTGCGCATGGATGCTCGCCTTGACACTCTCAGTGATGAGTTGTGTCAGGTGAACACCCGTGTCGGTCGTATCGCGCGACGACAGGCTGTCATGGGTGATTTCACTGTTGCTTCTTCTCCATCTCCACCAACCTCAGAGGATGAGAATGACAATGGCTTTGGCAGTGAGGATGCTGATGAGGATGATGGTGCTAGCTCACCCAGTGATGATGAGATGTCTACTTGATGTACTTGCCCTTTGTCACTCGTGACAAAAAGGAGTAGTTTTGAGATGAGAGTAGTCATACTCATAAGGGGAGGGTTAGTATAGGAGATTTTGTGTTAGGGGGAGTGTGTATATGAGGGATGTAGTGAGGATTTTTGTATCTTTTCTTTTCCTTTTATTTTAGATACATTATATCTCTTGTACATTGGTCTTGTGACCACTTAGTGATAGCATTCTCTGTACTCATCTTTGATATATATATATATATATTTTTGATGATGTTGTTATCACGTTTCACCTATCTTTACATGTGTTGTTTCTTTTCTTTCTTTATACACATGTTTCTTATATAATGTATGCAATCTTATATTTCTGTTTCACACTAAGATGCCTTAATGAGTTTTGTTTAAAGTGTTTCAGAAATACAGGTCGTCAAAGTCTACTTGCGATAAACTCTCTTCTTACAAAGTTTTTCAAGAGTTTGTGTTAGGATAGATTTTATTGTATTCAACAAGTGAATATGAGTTGAGTGTTTTATGACTTCTCTCATATGTTCATTTGTTTGTTGTGGTTTTGTCACGGATTGCCAAAGGAGGAGATTGTTAAGACATGTGATTTGCTGTTAGGAACATATGTCAATTTAGAATTGGCTAATCCTTTGACAAAACACACTTTACTTGTAATTGGGTAGATCTAGGATATGTTTAATGCTTCAAGGAACAAGGTCTCAAGTTTAAATGTTAAAGCCATGCAAGTCTGTCCGAGAAACAAGTGAGAAAGTGCTAGACTTTAAAGCTCGACAACTAGCATCTATCGAGGTTTAAAAAGCTGCTGAAGCCCAAAGCTCGACAGCTAGCTCGATAGATACCCTATCTGTCGAGGTTTATGAAATTCAGTTTTTCAGAACTGATTTCACTCCAATCCGTGAGTATGTGTTTAGGTTTTCTTTTCTCACAACCCTAAATATATATAAGGATTATTTTAAGGGCCGTAAAAGGTTGCGCAAGTGTGAAGCAAAGTTGTGTTCATGCAAATTGTGACCGGAGACAGAATTTGCCCTAGTTCATCTTTCTCTTGAATAAGCTGCTGTGTTTGTACACCTTAGGGTTTTGTGACCAAGGAGCTTCGTGATCTTCATCGTGTGATGAACTGAAGAACTTTGCAGCCAACATCTTTCTCAAGTTGGTGATTAAGTCGTGTACTGGGATCCGCGCATCTATTGATTAGTCACGAACTGGGAGCCGTACATTGAAAATGAGAGATTGTCACTATAAAACAAGTCCAATTGGGTATTGGGATAAGGGTTCAACTGTAGGTTGGTATAAGGTACTGGGATTCCTTTACTTGTAACCACTTTGTTTTGATAATAGTGGATTCTCGGGAGTGGTGACCTTAAAATCACCCGGTGGAGTTTTTGCCGTGTAGGTTTTCACCATTCGTAAACAAATCACCGTATCAATTTAATTTCCGCTGCACTTTAGTTAATTGGTGATTTGTTTGTGCTACCACGCATTTTGCATGTTAATTGAATTAATTAATTAACTTGGCTAAATCAATTGGTTAATTTATCACAAGGGATCAATACATTCTTGACCTATCAGTCATATTGTTATTTTCTCAGTTAAACCATAATGAAAGCTTATGATTCTTAAAATATTTTATTGTGTAATGTCTAAAATACTCCCACTAAATTTTAACAACCCAAAAATTTTCTTCACATATTTTGAGTTTTAGATGGTAGTAATTCTTGGAAAGTTGGAATGAAGATATAAAGTGTTTTATTTGTTATCTAAAGAACATCGATTTTCTAGGTTTAAATTTTTAAAACTTATAATTTATCTAACGGAAAATTCGATGACATATGCCTTTTGTTATCTTTTTTTTTTTTTTTTTTTTTTTTTTTTTTTTTTTTTTTTCTTAGCAAAACTTAGTTGTTTATTTTTGGAAGATGATTATATTCGTTATCATTCTTAGAAGTTTTTAGTGAGTGGATATATTGACTTTAGCAAATAAGTACTAAAAAACTATTATAGTAAAATAGATATTTATATGTTAAATAACTATCCTAAATTTGTGGTTGATCAAAATTCTTATACGAATGAGATTAACTTTTTATGAAATAATTATCAAAATTCTTAAAATTAATGTCTCTTTTGATTAATGTAAATCCCTATGTATTTTAAAAATCAAATGATTTATATATTTGTTTTGTAATACAAATAAAATCTAGAATTGACCTTAATCACTACTTTTTTTTGCACGATAGTATATATAAAAAGAGCCAATGACTCTATCTATAGTCATTTTTGGTTTAGTTAAGTTTTTGGACACTAGCTATTAAAAAACGCTCCGTTTAGTACTTTCTATAGAAGCTTTAGTTTGGTCAATGGAAAAACACACCACTTCAATGTGCTGGCATATTTCTTTCTATTTTTTTATTAGTACACTAGCTTGGTTTATGCTACACGTTTGTGTTTTTGTTTCTCTTTTTTAGTATATATATTATATGTGTATTTTGGTTTAGGAGTTGTTATTATGATACAAAAAATTGTCACAATATTTTCACAATTATTGAAGTATTAGTTCCTTATATCTACATATAAAAAGAATGAATGCAAAAAGTTACAGTAGTTTTGCTACAGTATCTTTACTTTAATTGTTCAATTTGCACTATTTCACTGGTGGTTTTTTTTTTTTTTTTTTTTTTTTTTGTGTGAATGTGGTAAGGCTACAGTAGGTTTGCTACATTATTTTTAGTTTGTCCAATTCGCACTGTTTCACAGTATAATAAAATATTAACACAACAAATTGGCACAATATTTTCACAATTGTTGAGGTGATAATTCCTTATAGGTAAAAATAAAATAATAAAATATCACACTGAAACCAACCACAACTAAAAATAAAGGTATTGTGAAAATGTTAAGACATCTTATTGTTGTCACAATATTTTCAAAACTGTTGAGGTATCAATTCTTTACAAGTAAAAAAATATATAATAAAATTGTAAAAGTATTATGAAAATGTTGTGCCATTTTATTATGTTTTTAGAAATTTTTTGTTGGTTTAGTCAACTTTGTTGAGCCAAAATTCACTATTTCACATACAGTTTTCTTGGGTTGACTTTTTGAATTTTTTTTTTTATGCACCATTTTAAGTAAAAACACATAGTTTTACACACAAAAACAAAAACTTAGGATAAAAACATTTTTCATCCTTTATGTTTGGGGTAGTTTACAATTTCTCCTTAAACTTTAAAATCAAGCAATTTTTCCCTTAATATTTTGGAAAATAGCAAATACGTCATATTGTTATTCTCTCAGTTAAACCCTGGTGAAAGTTTATGATTCTTAATATATTTTATTGTGTAATGTCTAAAATACTCCCACTAAATTTTAACATCCGAAAAATTTTCTTCACGTATTTTAAGTTTTAGATGGTAGTAATTCTTGGAAAGTTGGAAAGATGATATAAGATATTTTATTTATTATCTAAAGAACATTGATTTTCTAGGTTTAAATTTTTGAAACTTATAATTTACCTAATGGAAAATTCGATGACACATGCCTTTTGTTATCTTTTTATTTTTTCCCCTTAGCAAAACTCAGTTGCTTATTGTTGGAAAATGATAACATTCGTTATCATTTTTAGAAGTTTTTAGTAAGTGGATATATTGCCTTTGGCAAATAGATACTAAAACTATTATAGTAAAATAGATATTTATATTTTAAATAGCTACCCTAACTTTGTGTGTGATCAAAATTCTTATACGAATGAGATTAACTTTTTATGACATAATTATCAAAATTCTTAAAATTAATATATCTTTTAATTAATGTAATCTCTATGTACTTTAAAAATCAAATAATTTATATTTTTGTTTTGTGATATAAATAAAATCTAAAATTGACCTTAATCACTACTTTTTTTTTCATAGCAAGCATTTTCCGTGCACGTACTGTCCTAACTAGTTTTCTATAAAATGTGGGATAGATTGTTGTGAGAAAAAGGAAAAGGGAGAAGAACTCAAAATAGTAATGTCAATGCTGAATAGTGGTGGAAAGTGAAAATTGAGATAGAGTTAGGTTTTAATTCTTTTTTCTTTTTCTTTTTTCTTTTGAGAGATTGCTATTTCTTGGAGTCTTTTCATTGTTATTTCAGTAGTAAACTGGTTTGTTACATTTTAGAGAGAAAATTTAGAAACACAATAAAATATCACAATATTTTCATAAGATTATTATCTTTAGTTTGTGAGAGGTCCTATTCTAATATTTTATTAGTTTATTTAATTTTACTTTGACCAATAGGAGACTGAAGTCTCTATTTTTACAAAAATGTTGTGATAATTTGTCATGTACATAAAACATCTCTCAACCCAAATAAATATACTTTTTGGTTTTCTATACGTTGTTGTCAGTGATTGGTCGGTTTAAAATGGTAAGTGGGACTTGTCTTTTGTTTCTTTCCCATGTGCAACGCCTATTATAGTACGGGTTCATGGTACATAATAAACATAATAGAAATGCTTTTGTTTTTTTAGAGAAGTCAGGGGGGAAACTGCCCCTCTCGCCCCTGGCTTCGCCAATGACATTACATACTTTGCTTTATAATTATGTATCGTGGTATGCTATTGTGTTAAAATTCATTTTTTTCTTCATTGTGTGTGTTTATTTCTCAAAGAAAAAAAAAAAGTATTGTGAATCCTAATGATAATATTTCGAGACAATTATTAAAACAATTCTAAATCAAATAATTCCTATTAGAATAATATTAAAACACAAGAAGCGTGATTAGAAAATAGTAAGAAAAATTGAAATGATGTTAAGCTTTTTCTATCTGTGCATGTTGTGCAGTCCCTTTCCTAGATGTTTATTTACTGTTTTTGACTAATATTTTCTTGGATTAATAGTGGTGGGTGATGAAGAGAGCTTGATTATGTATTTCTATGGGTTTTTGATTCCAAGCTACTTATAATGTTATTTTTGTTTTTTGAGGTTTTGCTTTGTCTACGTATGTGATTTGAGACTATCCGAATACATTGGGAGAAATACGTGATTCTCTTTTTCTACCCACTGGACTTTATATTTGTTTGCCCCACAGGTTTGTTTGACACTAAAATAAATCTAAAAATTTAAAGATATTGATTGAAATTGTGACAAGTTTGAGAAAATTCTAGCTTGATATTTCTTTGAAATTGCTGTTTGTTATTTTGTTGCATGCAACAAGTTGGAGTTTTGTGTGTGTGACAGGTTTTGTTGCTGTATTGATTGAAATTGTGACAGGTTTTCTGGCCTAGAAAGGGAAAAAAAAAAACATAAACTATAGCCACGTTTTAAACGTGGCTATAGGTGACAGATATAGCCACATTTAAAAACGTGGCTATAGTTCTGACATATAGCAACTTTCAGGCTGTCGACCAGGGAACTATGGCCGCACTTATTAAACGCGGCCTAAGGTTATGGTCTTAGGCCGCGTTTAAAACGTGGCCTAAGGTGAGTACTGTAGCCGCGTTTAAAACGCGGCCTAAGACCGATACATTAGGCCGTGGTTTAAACGTGGCCCTAGGCCTAAAGGTAAGGCCACGTTTAAAACGCGGCGTAAGGCATAGGTCTTAAGCCGCGTTTTAAACGCGGCTACAGTACTCACCTTAGGCTGCGTTTTAAACGGGGCTATAGGACCTAGTCTTGGGTTGCGTTTAAAAGGTGCGGCAAAACGCGGCTACAGTACTCACCTTAGGCCGCGTTTTAAACAGGGCTATAGGGCCTAGTCTTGGGCCGCGTTTAAAAGGTGCGGCCATAGACTGATCAGTCCTATAGTCGCAGGTTTTAGACTGCTTTAAAAAACGCGGCCTAAAAAAATGCGGCTGTAGGCCAAATCAAGCTATAGCCACATTTTTTTGCCCTTTAAAACCGCGGCCTTAGAACTTTTTTTTGTAGTATGGCGCGTTTTTTAAAGCAATCTAAGTGCTACTAATATTCAAAACAAAAACTCAACTTTACAGTTTTTATTTACTATTGGAGAGAGAGAGTCTGTTGCGGACACAATGGTGTCACTAGCGTGTGTGGCCCATGCAGTCAGAGGGGATACCCTAGGAGATTAATAGCGTGCGAAGCTATTAATTAAGTAGCTAGGATTTGTTTGTGTGTGATTTTATTTATATATTTATTTATTATTATTACTTTTTAAAGTTCTTTTTGAAAGCGAAAGTTTAGAAATTCTTACGACTTTGAAAATGTGGAGTAGAAATGGTAGAGGAATTATACACTTCATCAGTCGTCAACTTCAGTACGTAGCCGCAACCTTTTTGTAATCAATTTTATTTATAAAATTATATATATATTTTAATTTTTTTACTATACCTTTGTAATCATCAATGCCTTGTAAAACAATGCAAACAAAGGGGCAAGATAAACGTATATGAAAATGAGATTATAATTTATTTTTGAACAACAAACAAACTGCTACTAACTACCCCTATTGCAGTTTTATAGTTTTCTATACAGCAACGTAAATTAGGTGCGACAATGTGTAGACTTTGATGGTTTGTGGTTCAACTACCCTACTCTACTTCAGTAGGGTGATCATTCAGCAATTAAAATTTTCCCACTTGTTCTAATCTCCAACCACCTTGGTAAAAAAATTTAATATACGAGTACATTTGGAAATAGCGTAACAATGCAATTGATTTCTAATGAATACCCAACAAAGGAAAGAAGCTTGAGAGGAAGATGCCAAAACATACTATATAAAGAAAGAAAGTTATGAGCCTATGACTCTCAAATCCCCCTTAGAAATCATCTACTTCTTGCTTGAGATCATCATCATTTACTCTCTCCCTCTCTCATTTTTTTTCCTCTCATGGATTTGGAAGGCATACTCCAATTTTTTGAGAACAAGACTGTTTTAGTCACTGGTGCCACAGGCTTTCTAGCAAAAGGTTCTCTCTCTCCCTCCTTGGCTCCTCTCGTTTATGTATAGCACAACGTGCATGTTTTGCTTGTTTATAATCTTGTGTGTGCATCTGTTGAAGGATGCTGGGTGTTAGTGATACGTGATAACCTTCTACTTGAAAAATGCATGCAGTGTTTGTGGAGAAAATACTAAGGGGTTCAAATCCAAATGTGAAAAGGCTCTATCTTCTTGTGAGAGTCTAGACAACGAGTTTGCTACACAACGCTGTGGAAGAGGTACACCAATTGCTAATTTTTAATTTAATAAAGAAAATGAATGCACCGAACTACATATTGGTTTTCAGTTTTTACGTTACTTGACTCTTTAATTTAGAGCGAAATGTAAAATAAGCACGTTTACGTTTGGAAAAATTGTTATTTTGATCCTAATGTTTAAAAAACTAAAATAGGTTTAAATAAATTATTATTATTTTTACATGTGGTTTAGTAACATTCAAGGAAGATTGTGTTTAATCAGTCATTTGTACTATTTATCTGGTAGGCGATAGAAAAGGACATATTTAGGGTTCTAAGAACAATTTGGGTAAAATCTAGAATCCTTTTATATTTGAAAGGGTTACTCCTATCTCTGGTGACATCAGTGACGAGAATTTTGGAATCAAAGACTTATATTAATAGAAGAGATGTGGAAAGAAATAGACATCATCTTAAATTCTGCTGCTACAACAAACTTTGATGAAAGGTAATAAAGAACAATATTGTGTGCATGGACAAAATGGGATTCATATAATTAAACAATGAAACTATTTTACCTTTTCTATTCCTTTTCTTTAGATATGATGTTGCATTGGGCATCAACATGATATGGTGTGCTTTGCATGTTTTGAACTTGCAAAGAAATGTATTAAATTGAAGAAGTTTCTCCATGTATCAAACTCGGTCAGTGTAGACTTGAACTCTACCCTTTAAACTGATTTTAGTTTTCATTTGAGCTCTCCATAATAGACTATCGTTGTTGTTTTACAGCTTATGTGTTCAGCGTAGTGGGGCAACATACTTGAGAGCCCATTACACATGGAAGACACAATTCAAAGGGAACCTCAAGATTAGTTATCAAATGCCGAAAATAAGTTGAGGAATACCTAGATAGATTATAAGGTGCCACGAATGAAGAGATCACATCCACGATGAAGGATTTGGGGGCATTAAAAGGTTTTTAAGAATCTTTGGCAAAATATGTTGAAAATCCTTTAATAAAATTTCCTCTCTTTAATGACATAATAGTTATTACCTTCATGTCAATCATATGTATTTGCATTAAAAACGTTTTTAAATAATAAATGAAATGACTAGTGTATACAATTCAGTAGAAGACATAGTATACAACATCATTTCCATATGAGTCTCCATGAGTTTAAGTCATGAATCTCAACTTTGAAATTATGAATTTAAAGTCATGAGATCTTGTAAATTGTAGCTTGTGTGTACTATGTGTATACGAATGTATGTAATAGGAAAGTACTCTAAAAAAAAAGTATTTTGTAGATGATCTTTTTTTTCCTTACTTTTTAATTTGATCTGTTTCCTTTTAATTAATTGCAAGGCAAACTATATGGATGGCCAAACAACTATAAAGTATAATGAAGGCATTGGGGAAATGATTTTAGGACAATTTCATCAGAATCTGCCCTTGGTTAATGTATGTCTCACCATGGTAACCAGTACTTACAAAGAACCATTTTAGGTTGATTGAAGGCGCGAGGTAAAATTGCTAATTTGACATGGAATTATACAAGCTCAATTCTGAAAACTATATTTTATTTTGGTTGGGTACTGAGAAGATATGTGATCAAGAAAATAAAGTGGCTCATGACTGTTTAGGTAATAACGGCATCATTTGTGATGCTCTATATGTTTGTGGTTCTAACCCACTTGTCACCCCTATCATTTACCTATAAAACAATCAAGAAAAATAAACTATTCTTAGACTATTTTTTCCTCCTATTTTCATGAGATTGATTCACGCTTTGTTAAATGGAATTTCCTTTGGTTACAGAACCATGGATGGTGTAATTACTGCCTACGGTAAAGGGAGATTGAAAATCTTTCTTGGCCATCCTAATTCAATCTTAGATGTTGTGAGTTAAATTCATTCTTTACTCATTAAGCAAACACATGTAGATGTCTATTTATCCGGCTTATATGTTGTGGTTTGCTTCCACGTCATTATTTTCTCAACAAGCTTTCATTGAATTTATGTCTTGAAAATACCAGCATGGTGGTAAATTCTATTATTATATTGTTAGGGTTCAAAAGTTAGGAACTAATGTATTTAGAATTCTAATGTGTATTAAGTTGGCAAACCATGATCAAATAGGTTGTTTAGTCTTGTTTAGGACTTGCTCAAAGTTGTGTCTTTTTATGTAAAGTTGTGTCTTTTATGTAAAGTTGGAATTGCGCTATTGCGTATATTAGTGCATTTTGCCTCGCTCACCGATCGAATCTCGAGCACGTTTTTTCCGTAGAATTCCAACTCAACCCTAGTTCATTAAAAACGCTTAGGGTTTTATGTTTTGCCCTAGGTATATAAGGCAAACCCAGCCACGCTTTATGTGTCACCATATTGCCGTTTGTGCGAATCTCATAGATCCGCGAGGAGCTTTCTCCTTACATAAAGTTTAGATTATCAAAGGAGATTCGTCTCAAGAACTTGATAATCATTCGCTGTCGCCATAAGAGCTAAAGAAACACAAGCGGTGTGTTTGTATTTGGCCGGAGAATCCAAGAAAGGAGTCCGTGGTCGAGTTCGCATTTAGTCGTGTTAGTAAGTTTCTTGCTCTGCAGTAGCAATAGGATGTTAGTGGTCTAAGTCGCTATTGTAAAACTTCGATTCTTTCATATAATGGATTCAGTTTTACTCAGAATAGCTAGGTTAAATCCTCCCTAGTTTCTACTGCTGTGGTTTCCTCGGGTCATCATATTATTGTATATTTATATTTTGCCACTATACGATATGATTGTTTGATTGTGGATAACCTAGATTCGAATTTGACCAAGTAATAACTTGGCTAATTAATTAGGTTAATTCAAATGTGTTCTAAGCGGTCCAAAAACGCTCATGGTATCAAAGCAAATGCTTCTCTCGTTGTTGGATCTTTTGATCTCTCGAAATTTCCTCGACTTCGTTGTCAGCGGAACACGGATACTTTATTATTCCCTTCTCACTATGGGAATAATTATGCTTATTGGAAAGTAAGGATGAAAGCATTCCCCAAATTCATTGACGAGAGATTGAACCCACGAAGACGGATAGGGGAGAGCCCACTACCCTATTGTGAGCCGGGGAAACTTCTCGGGTATGCTCGCTCACAGCAAACCATTAATGCCATCTTTAACGCTGTTTCTATGGGAGGAATTTAAGAGAATCTCTAATGTCAGGCTGCTCACATCGCATGGAATATCCTCCAGATCGTGCATAAAGGCACAAAGGCAATTAAAATCGAATAAATTGCAGCAATTAACTTCTAAATTTGAAAGCATAAGATGTCCTGATGATGAATCTTTGATGAATTTATGCTAAACTTAATGATATTGTTAATCTCGCTTATAATCCTGTGAAATCTATAATCAACCTAAAATTGTTAGGAAGATTCTTAGATTCTTCGACTTAAGATTTTGTACCCAAAGTGATCGCCATCACCGAGAGCAAGGACGTGGACTCATCCGCGATGAACTTGTGGCATCTTCTTCAATCCTACGAGTCGACTTCCACTCTAAGACTAGCAAATCCAAATCAATGGCTCTTAAGTCGATTGATGATGTCGATGTTGGTGGATTTGAAAGCTCGCTACGTAGATTACTTACCTTTGCCAAGAACTTTAGGAATTTCCTTAGAAACAAATAATGTATGGCAAGAGATAAGAACACCGAACCTAGAAACTTTAGGAAAGAATGATCCCACTAAAGTTAACAACACCGATAAACCTGCAGAAAAAGTAGGTCAATCTTTTACTACCCTACGGGTTCTGCATGGATGTCAAGGTATGGTCACACATGAAATACGAATGTCCTACGATTGAAGTTTAAGGGTAAGCGTTATGGTCAGAACCCTTAGTGACATTGAGTTTCCATGACGAGTCCGTCAGATTCGGGATGGAAATTTCATTGCTTTCACCGCTAATGTCAGAGTCAATAAAAGTATATATCTGGCTCAAGAGAACCCTTCACGGGAACTCTGAGGATGCATCTTCGTTGCTTACAATAAACTTGTGCTTGCCGTAAATGATGCGCTAACGCTGATTTAGGCTCTCTCAAAGAAAATTACATCTCGAGCTTGATAAGAAAAATTTGCTTGTTAAATTGTTTCGATGCTATTAAACTTCTTTGAATAATGTTATGAACTGAGAACACGCTTTTGCTTGAAAGTTAAGAATTTGGAACATGAGCCTCTGCTGCTGTGAGATCAAACTAATAGGTTTTGCTAGTCCGCAACTTGATCATATGCTGTTCAAAAGTTTTTTCCCATTAAAAATCTAGTTAGTTTTGTAGCATCAATGTTTCGCATCAAAATTCCATTATCTTTATTCCTTCATCTTCTTCGAACCCCGTGAGTGAGGTTGTCAAACCTTTAGATATTACACCCCTAGAAGATTAAAAGGTTGAATCGAAAGAGTTCAACTCCCAAGCAATATATCCTTTCTAAGGACAAGTCACAAGGATAAGCCCGTACGGGTTTGTCAATTTCAGGGAAAGTCCGACACATCTTGCCTAAATCATATAAGCCGCAAGTCGCTAAGAGAGCACAAATCAAAAATACATGTGCATTCTCAAGCACAGATCCTATGGTACTATTGGTGAATTGGTAAAGGCTCTTAAACCTTTATTCCAACTCGAGTTGAAATCATGCTCATGTGAATAAGAACTCAAATGCCAAGTGCATCTAAAAAAGTTTCTGAATTGCAAAGGCTCTAAACCTTTATTCCAACTCCAGTTGGAAATCATGCCTACGTGAATAAGAACTCAAATGCTCGCTGCATCTAAAAGTTTTCGATGCAAAAGACTCAATCAAATCGAGTCCTTCGACATGGTCCTATGCCTATCAGCTATCTCTTCACACCACTGTTTTTGTTTTTGTTTTTTTTTTTTTTTCTAGATTTGCATTGCATAATATTGTATTTCATTCTAGGTTATTTTTGTTTTTTTAAAAAAAATTTAAAAAAAAATGGAAGAAAAAGGGAAATAAGTTGTGTTTTGTACTATTCTCTGGTTTGGAAAACAAGGTTGGTCAATTTTATTTTCACATAACATGTTTTTTGTACTTTGTTTATATTTTCGATGAGTTTACTTATTGCACTTTACTAGTTGAAACTTTGTAGTGCATGTCAAGGTGGGAAAGATGTTTATGGTTTTGATCACTGTCTTGATCTTGAAGTCACGTTTTGACCGCTTGACTAACCTGAGAAAGGGGCACAATAACCATCTCATCGTTTCATTGAAGAATCGCGAACAATTTAGTGCATATCAGGATTTTGTGCTCGAGAAAGTGTAGCAATATACAAATAGATCATAAGGAGTACTGCTTTTATGCTAAAATACCAGGTGCATTATTGGACTTAAAGCTAAATCAAATAAATGCTAAAATTGGTGTGTATATTATTTTGGCTACTTTATGTTTTTGAACAATTAAAATTTGTGTGTACACATGAGAAACTTTAAGAAACTTACATGATCAAAACTTATGATTTAGAGAGATATGAAAGAGTTATATCATGTAATCCTTAGTGACATTTCTTTCAAATTCAATGTGATAAATTTTAGGAAAATTTTGTATTTGATTGTTATTCATATATCACCTCACATGTACTCTAAGCTTTAGTTAGTTGCAAATCACTACATAAGTTACTTTTGCTAAACTTTGTACATGTTTATCTGTGTTTTGGTCCGACTAACCAAGTTTGAAAATACCGAGCTTTATGCAAAACATATTTGATGCTTCGAGAATTTACTGAGGTTGTATTGCACCTTCATTTTGGGAAAACCGGGTTTAAACTCAGGTTTTTGAAAGCATTTCTATCTCATACTCACATTTTATTTTAAAATTCAATGCTTTAGCGAGTTTCTTCCAAAATTGCTTGCTTTTTCAAAAATTTTGTTTTTCCACTGACGACTATATTATATTTCATCAATCGAAATTGGGCGATTAAAAATTTAGGGTGGAGTTTTCATTTGACACCATCATCCTAAATTTCATCAATCGAAATCGTATAAGAAGTTTTTAAAAGACTATTTTTCAAATAGCCAAACACTTTTCAAAAGTTCTTTATCTTTTCTCTCTCCATACTGACTTGGTCAAGGCTAGTTCATTTTTTTGTCGCTTTTCACTACTCCTTTTGCAAGGTTTTCTCAAGGCTAGTAAGACTTTATACCTTTCCTTTTGCATTTATTTTCATGTTTTCATGCATAAACTCACATTTAGCTGAGATTCACCTATGAAAATTGGGGATTTTGATGATTCAAGTTTCTTTCCAAATCATCATTTGGTTTTGTTCTATAATATTATAAACATGATCTATGACTTAATTTGATCAATTTGGTGTTTGTGAGAAATTGGAAATTTAGGCTTGTATTTCTAATTCCGATTTACTTTGTTCAACTGAAAATTGATGAAATTGGCTTGTTGAATTGATGTAATTGATCATTATATTTTGTATTCTACATTGTGTGATGATCAATTGGTCAATTGTTTTTACAAATTGAACATGTGGTTTTACAATTTTTTGGGGCTGATAGAAACCTATGCTCAAGCCAATTTCAGAATTTGAACTTACTTGAACTTAATTTCATCATGACAGCATGCATCATGACATTTAACTATTCATGCATAATATAGATTTTTATATTTTTTTTTTTGCTAACTTGGTACCGCTCTTTCGTTTTTCTTTTTTTTTTTTTTTTTTTTTTTTTTTTTTTTTTTTTTTTTGCTTTTTGCTTCTTGTCTGGCCTCTTATCCTAGCACCTAGAAGACTAGAGCCTTATAGGACACCCTCCACTTCCCTATGTCTCCTTCAGGAGTGAGTTGTTTCACACAAAGTAGAGAGGTTTATGAGAAACCCAATTGTAAGAGAAGATTCAATGGTGCTGCTCACAGTGTTACGAGGCCGATCCTCGCTATTGTGAGCAAATTTCGAGAGTAGAGGCTTGTTGTCTTTGCTGAGGTAGATCATTCACCCCGACGCCCGATGAAAGAGTTCTACTCAATCTCTCTTGCCACATCTATGATTCCAACGCCCTTGTTAGAAAGTTGATATGAGGTGTCGAGCTTCACCATTACCCTAGGATAAGGGTCGGCTCTTGGTCTTGGCCAAGAAGCTGTCTATCCCTTATGAAGAGTCTCCACCCCTTGGATGTCATTATGTTCATCACTGGTCTTCTTATCCAAAGGGGGTTCTGATCCCCTCGTGATCACGTTTTGTCGAGCTTACTAAGACTTCCTATCTTTTCTTAGATAGCATGTCATTCTCTTTTCAGGGTTTATTTCTCATCTCCAGCACCATCCCTCTTAAGCGATGTGTGTTTTGCACGCCTTTGTTTCTAGTGCAAGGCCCATTAGTTTTCTTGTATCTATTTCTTCGTTTCAATGAAGTTCATAGATTCCGCGCCCCTCATGCTCTTATTCATCCTATTTTCATTCATAGGATTTGTTGTTTCTGTTAGGTGATTTCCGTCGTGAGCCCGTACATGTTATAGCTCTATAGGTGCCACTTTCCTTAGGGGTGAGGCTGTTCACTGAGACAGCCTCCCACGTGTCCTGTAGGCGAGCTCCTAGTGCCGCACTCCCTCCTCCCTCTTCTCTACAGTGCCGATACGGCCGAGGTGTCTCAAGGGCCATCACACAGCCGCCTAACTCACTTCCTGGATGATCTCGTATATTCGACACGTTGGATCATGTTCAGATCCGCCTCATGTGGTTCATGGACGATTTTGGTGGACATGCTCGAGCAGATCCTCGTGCCTTGCGCGCGTAGTTGGCACAATTTCTTTACATTCACCGCCAATTCTCCGATGACATTTTGATTATCTTGTAATTCATCACAGTAGAGGGTACTAGATTTGAGCAATTTGTAGAGTTTTTTGTTTTTGTTTGGAGCTTCAGGAGATTTAGGATCATTCAGGTGCTTTTACTTTGTTTTTGTTTTTTGTTTGTTTGTTTTTTTGGGCTATTTATGTTGTGGGTTACATTTATTGTTTTAGATGTTTCTTGTTTAATCGCTTATTGATTTATATTTAGTGAGTTATTCTTTTGATATATGTCTTACTTTGTGTTTGAGAAATCAAGAATTTATTCCGTTTATTTGTATTTTCCACACATGCGGGTTATGCGCTTTTGTTTAGTGTTTCCAAGAAATATACAGTTGATTCGACTGAGCCGTCAGTTTCACATTTGCACCGATGGATAAAATAGTTAAGATTGATTTATTATACGTATACTTTATTATAAAGGGCTTTTTCTTTGTAAACTTTGAGCTTTTAGTTGTGTTTTGTCACGGACATGTTAGGGAGTTTTGATGTTCTAAAGAGTTAGAAACTAATGTATTTTAGAACTTAATGTGTATTGTTGGTGAAACTATGATCAAAACAAGTGTTTTAGTCTTGTTTAGACTTGCTCAAAGTTGCCCTTTATGTAAAGTTGTAATCGAAATGCGTAAGTATTAGTGCATTTTTGGCCCGGCTCATCAACAAGAACAAAGCTCGATCGACAAATCTCATGCACGTTTTTCCGTGTAATTCCAACTCACCTCTAGTTCAATAAAACGTTTAGGATTTTATGTTTTTGCTCTGTGTATATATAAACCCTAGCCACATTTTATGTGTTGCTCATATTGTCAGTTTTGTGTGGAATTCTTGTGATCTGCGGAGGAGTTTTCCTTATGCGCTTAGGATTATCAAGAAGGAGAGATTCGCTCAAGAACTTGATGATCATTCATTGTCGCCATAAGAGCTTAAAGAAACACAAGCGGGTGTGCTTGTATTTCATTTCTGAGAATCCAAGAAAGAAAGGAGTCCGTGGTCTCTGAGCTTGCACGTGGTCGCCGTAAAAGCCATCAGGCAGTAAATAGGATACTAGTGGTCTAAGTCGCTATCAGAAATCTCGATTCTTTATACATTCAGGTTTACCGAGGATAGTTAGGTTAAATCCTCCTCAGGTTTTTACCAGTTGTGGTTTCCGGTCATCATATCATTGCGTTATTTATATTTCCGCATATGTACGATATGATTGTTTGATTGTGATAACTCTAGATCCGGGAATTTGGACTAAGTAATAATTTGCCAATTAACTAGGTTAATTCAATTGTGTTCTAAGGGGTCTAAAACATTCAATGGCCATGGTGACTATGCAAATAAGTCTTCAGATCATCTTCCATGGGTTTCATTGAGAAATCCGATGAAACTCTCTAGTCTTTCAATTCTACCTTTCCGGCATTTCACTAAAATCCGGATTGATAGAGCCGGAAAGTCTATCAACGTCCCCAACTGAAAATTCTTTAGTAGTATTGCTAGCTTTCACATACATGGATATTCGATATATACTGCCATTGGGAAGGTATGCTTTGGCTAATTACTTTGAGGATCAAAATCATATACATGAAAATGAAAGTACTGTGCTTGTTTGGTTCCTGCTTTAGTAATAATTTTTTACATGGATGGACGCAGGATTTTAATCGAGAAGGACCAGTTATGAATCAATTTTTTTTAATGAAAAACTAAACTAGCATGCATTTAGTATTAACCAAATATACACAAATGAAACGACACAAAATAATTGTTCATTAATACAATGCAATGTAGTTGTCTATCAACATATAACTCAACACCCTTAAAAACTCAATTATTGTGGTTGACTTTCTCATAATTTACGAATCAAATAAAATTTATGTTTATTATCTCAATATATGTCCAATAATTTCCTAACAAAAAGACTAGTAATTATTGCCAAGTAAAAAATAAAGGAAAAAAAAAATACAATGTGAGAAGTCTATTTAGTAAGCCTAAAAATGCCATAGTTCCCAATCAACAAACACAAATCACAAACCACTCAATGAATTAGATAAGACAAATGCACAAAAAGAACTATAGATTTAAGCTATTAAGTTAAAAAATAACGATATAAACCCACCTAATGACAATCACTAAATATAAATTTATAATATCCCGTTTTCTAATTAACTAATTGTGCCTATGTGCACTGGCCACTGGACAAAGTGGCGTGTGGGTGTGAAATTTTTAATCTAAATTGTTAAGTATGTCACTAAGTCAAAACAACCCTACAATAATATCAGACACTAAACATGCATTATCACAGAAAAAAATGCATTATCACTAAAATGATTGTGAATCAGACACTAAACATGCATTATCACAGGAAAAACGTCCCCTCAATATATGTATTCTCTATACTATAATATCACTATATTTTTTTTTCTTTCTAACAATATTCTTTGAAGGTGTTATGGTTAGCAAATCTGGTGCTTTGCCAGTATTATCGGGGCATATATATTAATCTTAACCGGAAGGTCAGAGTAGTGATGCGATTGGTTGACCTCTACAAACCATGTGTATTTTTTACAGGCGGGTTGGTATTGTTTATTGTAATGATTAGTTTTTCAATTGTGTTTTCAATGTATCCACTGATAATAATAAGCTTTTGTTTACCATACAGCTTTGATGACTCTAACACAGAAAAGCTAAGAGTGGCGATTAGAGAGAGTGATGTCGATGAAAATTTGTTTTACTTTGACCCAAGGTGCATTGACTGGGAAGACTACATTATGAACACTCATATTCCTGGTCTGACAAAATACTCAATGAAACCATAACTTTGAGGGATTGTTTGTTTTTATTTCGCAAAATGTTGTGTGATTTGAAATTTCTTTCATCAATAAGGCAATAGCAACCTACCTAGCTAGCTGCTAGTCTGTTTAGAATTTTACTTGAAGTGAATTAGTGTTCAGATATTAAATATGCAAGAAATAAATGAATAGATGTGAGGAGCTAAATAAATGTATGTTACAAATTAATATAGTGTGAAAATGGAGTTAAAGGGTTTTATTTGGAGTGTACATACCCATTTGTAACCAAGAGGGGAAAGAATTCTCTTCTTGTTATTCTTTCTCCCTTCAATATTCTATAGTGAATGTTTGAGATTGTTTAGATGCATGTGTAAGCCAACTAACTTGTAATGAAGCGAATTTTGAGTGAAAATGCTTATGGTGGGAATCGAAATTGTTAACACGATTGTCTCTTTAATTTTCTTGACTTACCAAAGAAAACTTTGATAATTGGGGTTTCTAACTGAAAGACTCCTTCATATTCCAAAATGCATAGAAATTAGTGGGAAAATTGTATGTATAGTTTACAAGATCAAAAAAAACCTTTGACTCCACATCAGAAATAGTCCTTGCAAAAGGCGTAAAAGAATGATCAATGTGCTCTAATGCTTAACTATAAGGTTTTCGATGAAACCACGTTCGAGAAATTTGTAAATGTAATTGTCTAATCAAGCATGAGAGATCCTTCATAACTCTCTCAAAGGTGTTGATAATGTGACGAAACTCCACCTTTAAACGCTTACAGGTGAGTTAGAACCTTTAGAGCATCCACATCAGATGTTGCAAAAAAAATGTCATTTTGACACACCAAAAGCCTACTTTATTATTTTATTACATCATTTTACAATATCACATTTATCAGATGTTCTATCATTCAATTCTATACATTAAAATAATATTTACTATATATTAAAATAATATATTATCTCCTCCCTATCATCACCATCAACAATATCAACAACAAACTATGAATAAAAAACTATTTTTTTTAGCATTCTCGGCCGTACCATTGCAAAATGCAACGGTACTGTTCATATGTGGCAAAAGTTATAAAATTTAGAACATCTGATAAAGGGAATTTTTTGATATTTGGTATGCCAAATGTGCTAAATATTTGGCATTTGGCACATTTAGCATATCTAGTGCGGACGCTCACATGAAATGTTGAAATGGCTTGAATTGTAAATTTGTAATGTCGGTGGACTGACATTACAAGCAAGCATTAAATGCTATCTTGCATGAATTGTCAAAAGGCAAGATTTGTCATTAATCTTGGCAATGAATGCTTGCATGCCTATGTTAGAAAGTGTGGCTTGATCAACAAAGCCAAAAAATTGCAATTCAGCGTTTTCATGCATGAAGAAATACAAGAAGTTGTATTAAGGGTCTATTGGAATACCGTTTATTTTGTTGAAGTTGAAAACTCATATTTCAAAATGCATAAAAATTAGTGGGAAAATTGTATGTATAGTTTACAAGATAAAAAAAAAACCTTTGACTCCCCATCAAAAATAGTCCTTGCAAAAGGCTTAAATATCCGTTTGAATAGCGGCCACGTTTCTACGTTTCACGTTTTCTTTTTCTTTTTTTCTTTTTTTTGGAGAAGCGCGTTTCAGCAACTTTTGAGAGATCCCAGTGGGTCCTGTGCACTGTTCACGGGACTTACAAATATCTTTTTTTAATAAAACTTTCATTAAAAATGGGTCTCACGATACTATTCACACATTTAAAAATTATTTTGCTACAATGTTTTCAATTTTCAATTTTCAACAAAATAAACGGTATCCAAACACACCCTAAAAGAATGATCAATTAGCTCTAATGCTTAACTATAAGGTTTTTAATGAAACCACGTTCGAGAAATTTGTAAATGTAATTGTCTAATCAAGCATGAGAGATCCTTCATAACTCTCACAAAGGTGTTGATAATGTGACGGAACTCCACCTTTAAACGCTTGCAGGTGAGTTTGAACCTTTACACATGAAATTTTTTTTTTTTTTTTTTTTTTTTTTTTTTTTTTTTTTACAAGATAGAATTCTACTCTAGCCTAATTTAAGTGTATATGTGTGTGAAGCTCCCTCCTGGAGACTTGAACCCCGACCCTTGCCCCCTACACTTCACAAGCACTTATACTTGTGGAGTAACCATCGCACCAAGGATATGCGGTGGTACACATGAAATGTTGAAATGGCTTGAATTGTAAATTTGTAATGTCGGTGGACTGACATTACAAGCAAGCATTAAATGCTATCTTGCATGAATCGTCAAAAGGCAAGATCTGTCATCAATCTTGGCAATGAATGCTTGCATGCCTATGTTAGAAAGTGTGGCTTGATCAACAAAGCCAAAGAATTGCATCTCAGCGTTTTCATGGACTCATGGCCGAATATATTGACTTCTTTGTCAATAGAAGTTTTGCATTATGATAAGTTATAATTAGTAGAGTATAAAGTGAAACACAAAAATGATACATATAGGATTGGAAAAAGTTTCTCTGCAATCTGAATTGGAGGAAGTCTCTCCAAACTGTGACATGTCATTATCAGAGAGTGACACCTGTCCCACCCCACTAAGACTCAAATTCAAGAGATAACTGCTGTTAACTCAAACGTTAACCACTCTCCCGTTCAAATTTTTCGCCTTTCAGAGCAACCAAACAGACCACACAATAGCCATTTTGTGGTTCATCTGACAGACTCAAAAGCTTATTAAACAAAAACTCCAACAGAGAACCAAAAGGGCAAAGAGAACTCCAAACGAAACAAAAATTTAATACATCAAAATTCAGAAAATTGTTAATTATTTCTACTTTCAGATAAACACTTCCATTAGCACCCAAAATAGAGGACAACAAACACATAACTCTCAAAAGTTTCAAACTTCACACTTCTTTTTCCCCTCATTTTCTCAGCAACCAAACACAGCATAACAAAAAAAAAAAGGGGAAAACAAAGAAAAAGGAGCCGCTTTGAGTTTCCACTGACTTCAGTGAGAGCATTGGAATCAGAGTTCAAAGGCTCTCGCTTAGTCCACCGCTCCCTGAGCTGAGCAATGGTGTCGCCGGCAAGAGCGAGCGAGCCAGCCGTGACGGCTTGCTTCAATGGAAACCAGTAACCGGCTTTGCCAGTTGCAGCTAGGGAATCAGAGGATTTGGATTTGGAATCGGGTTTTTTGGGTCTTTTTCTGAAGGGATGGTTTGGGTTCCAGAGCCAGCCAAGGCCTCCACCCAAAGCCTCCATTTCTGAAACCACAAAAACAACAATCTTTTCAAAAACAAAGTGCACTAATTTATTCTACTTCTTTAGTTTGACTCCTCAAAATCGATAATGTTTTTGCTGATTTTTATACGTTAACAATTTTCTGAATTTTGATGTATTGAATTTTTGTTTTGTTTGGAGTTCTCTTTGCCCTTTTGGTTCTCTGTTGGAATTTTTGTTCAATAAACTTTTGAGTCTGTCAGATGAACCACAAAATGGCTATCGTGTGGTCTGTTTGGTTGCTCTGAAAGGCGAAAAATTTGAACGGGAGAGTGGCTAACGTTTGAGTTAACAGCAATTATCTCTTGAATTTGAGTCTCAGTGGGGTGGGACAGGTGTCACTCTCTGATAATGACACGTCACAGTTTGGAGAGACTTCTTCCAATTCAGATTGCAAAGAAACTCTCTCCTATAGGATTTATATTCAACAAATCCCACCAAATACATTTTCTCAATATATACAGATTTTGAAGGTTTTTATTTTTTATTTTTTTATTTAAGTATCGAACATAAAGATTGATAAAGAATTTATTTTTTATTTTTTTTATTTTTTATTTTTTTTCTTTTTAAATTTGAAAGATTGATAAAGATTGATACCAGTTTGAGTCATCTCCGATACTTTAGTATCCGTTTTACTGCCTTATCAATCTCCCCCCTAACTAATGAATTATTAAATAAAACCACCTTCTTTTAGACAACAACTTTTAGGCACCATAAAGATTAAAGATTGATAACAGTTTGAGTCGATAACCTTCGTCGGTATCTTTAACCAAAAAAAAAAAAAAACTTCGTCCGTATCCGCCTCTGTAACCAACGACCAGTTTTTAATAATGGGAAATGTTAATAGTTCCACGTGAAACAAGGTTCGGCAACAACATCTAACACCTACGGTCCTACACTGACACACATGATCAGAGATTCCGAATGAGCTCTCACTTCGAGAAGATCAGATGGTAGGGATTTTCTTAGAGCATCTCTAACTATCACTTTAAATTTTTGTACTGTTTGAACAGTGCACAGTAGTATTTATTTTTTACCTACTTATTTTTTTCAAATACGCATTTTAACAGATTTTCTATCTTTTCTCCATCTCATTTAAATATTATTTTTTCATTTATTGTTTATTCATTCTTTAATCTTCTTTTATTCTTACTCTACTCATTTCCAACGACTATATTTCAATAATAAATTCTTCAAATTTTTCAATAATCATATTTCTCAACTATGATAATATTTCTTAAGGGATTTTTAATTATTCATTAACTTATAATTAATTACTATTTTAAAAAAACTTACCATGACTTTTCATTGAAAAAAAGTCCACCACACACAGATTAGACCAATTCTTTTTATTTCTTATTATTCATTAAATTATAATTAATTTTCTTAAAAAAACTTGTGGGGGTCAGTCAGCCAGAGAGTATTGTCACGACTGTACGAAATTGGGCCTATGACCCAATCTGAGGATAACAACCATGCCAAGAATGGCCTAATAAGGTTTGTATATGATAGTCTATAATATATCCGAGGGTAAAAGTCACCTCGGATGCATAGATCCGAGGGCAGTAAGAAGGCCTCACCATTCAGGGTACCCTTTGAGGTTACGTCATGATCAGAAGTCGGCCATTGGATAAAGGATGAGCAAGGGGAGGCAACAAATATCTTCAAAGCTGCTATCTCCACATTAAATGCCCCCCAACTAACTCTCTGGCCGCATTAATGTGGAGGTGATACATGAATAGTGGTTAAACAGCCTTACTGCTACTAGTTGAAGGTGCTGACAAGTTTTGGATGGAATAGAAGGGAGTTCTTATAGCCTAACCTACACGTGTATGGTGGGGATGAAAGAAGGAAATTAGTATATAAAGAGGAAGGAACTCTGAGAAGAGGGGAGAGAAAATTTGGACCAGAGAGAAGACTGTAGCTATTTAAATTGACTTTATAACCATTTTCTAGGATCACTTGATAAATGATAAGTAAAAACTTCTCAGACTATGGCCGAGGACTGCACCACGCGCATAGAGTTAAGCTTGTGTTAATTATTCACCATTCTAGTGATCGCCAACAATTGTTACACTAATTAACGCCTAATTCTTCTACCTACTCTCTACAAATTTATTGTATTGAGCTTATTGAGCTAGAACTCACTGGTCCCTTGGGAATAGTGCGTAAACCCAGTCCCTACAAAACTTAACATACATATTATTATTAAAAACAATATCACCACATAGGCACACACCACACGTTTTCCATTTTTTCCCCACCTCCTTCCTTTTTTGTTTCCAGCCGATTCTTCCTCTTTAGCCTCTATACCATTGTATTGATTGTAAAAACATTTCTATCTAAAATAATTTTAGAGCATCTAGGACCATTTGCCCAAAGCCTTTCGCATCAATCTGGAAGTCTTGGAGCTCTGGTTTTGTCAAGTTGTCCTAGTTCCAACGGTAGATTGTGTTAGGTTCTAAGTAATTAGAAACTAATGTATTAGAACTCTAATTTGTATTGTAGGCAAACCATGATCAAAACAGGTTTTTAGTCTTGTTTTAGACTTGCTTAAAGTATGTGTTTTATGTAAAGTTGGAATCGAGCTGCTACAGAATTCATTGTGCAATTCGGTCTGGCTCAATCGATCGAGAATTAGACTCGACCGATCGAAAGTTAGACAGAATGTTTTTTCTGCAGAATTTACAACTCAGCCTTAAGCCCATATAACGTGTAGGGTTTTATGTTTTGCCCTAGGTATAAAAGGGAAACCTTGGCCACGTTTTTTGTAAAAGCTCTATTTGCTGTATGTGTGAATCTCTTGTGAGATCTGAGAGATGGTTGCCTTCACACATGCTTAGGATTATCAATAAGGAGATTTCATTGAGAGCTTGATGATCATTTAGTTGTTGCACTAAAGAGCTTAAAAATACGCAAACGGGAGTGCTTGTACTTGCTGGAGAATCCAAGAAAGAAGGAGTCCGTGGTCTAGGAGCTTGCACGTGGTTGTGTCAGTAAGTTTTCTACATGAGATAGCAATAGGATGTTAGTGGTCTAAGTTGCTATTGTAAAATTTCGATTCTTTCATAGTGGATTCAGGTTTACCTTGAGCATAGCTAGGTTAAATCCTCCCTAAGTTTTTTACCAGTTTGGTTTTCCTAGATCATCATATCATTGTGTTCTTTATATTTCCGTTGCTTTGCATGATATGATATATTTGTGTTAACCTAGAGTTGATAATTTGACTAAGTAATCACTTGGCTAATTAACTAGGTTAATCTGGTTGTGTTTTAAGGAGTCTAAAAACAAACAAGTGGTATCAGAGCGGGTAGCTCTTTTGTTTTGGATCTTTTGATCTAAGAGCTGATCCTTGACCCCTGTTGTCATGGATAATTTGAAGTATCTTTTTGATCATGTTTCTGCTCATGCTTTTGTTGATCTTATTAATGCCTGTGAAACTCTCCATAAGAAATTATTGAAATATATGAAAATTGCTAAGAAATTCAAGGAAGAGTTAAAATTGGCTATTCTTGAAAAAGAGGAATTTGTTGTTAGATTAGATGAATCTAATAAAAAGAATAAATTTTTGAGAAATCAAATTTCCTCTCAAGATTAGAAGATGAAAAGTTTGGAACAAGAGTTAGTTAAATCTAAAGCTAAAATTGAAAATTTGACTAGTACGAAGCTTGCTGTTGATAACAGAAGTGTTTCTGTTTCTCTTAAGCCTAAAACTGAGAAAGTTTATATCCCTCATTTCAAGAGGAATAATAAAGAAAATGTTTATTTTGCTAGGTTAGACAAAGGTAAAAGTTCTGATGTAGACGCTGAAGATTCTAAACCTATGTTTAAACTTACTGTTAGAGAGTATAATAAATCTGTTTTTGTGCCTACTTGTCATCTTTGTGATGTTGTTAGTCATATTAGACTAAATTGTTTTTTGTTGAGGCAAAAACCAAAATCTGAGACTAGATTTGTTGTTAGGAATACTAATGTTCCTAAATTTGTTCCTGTTTGTCACTTTTGTGGTGTCTCCGGTCACATTCGTTCTAATTGTCATAAATTGAAATTTAAGCATTCTGTGTTTCAATTTAGGATATGTGATGATATGTCTCCTGCCATAAATCCATACAAATTGTTTCATATTATTTTGAAAATTTTAAGCTTGTTGGCTTGTGAAAGGAATTTGCAGAATTTAAGTCTTTCTCAGAAGATTGGTATAATCCCTCAAATACACTCTGCTTCACATGGATTTTCACCTACAAAGCCAAAGACTCGTGTTATATGGGTGAGAAAAGATTATCTAAGGTGAGTGTTGCTGACTTGTCCCTGATTTAATTCTTTCAATTATTTGTGGACATGTTTTGTTTCTGTTTTTGGTTATTTTTTATTTAAAAAAATCCAAAAACATTGAAAATTTTCAAAAAGACAAAAATATTTTATTTTGTGTCTTGTTTTATTTAGAGGATTACATGAGTTATAATATCTCTCTCTTGATTTAGAACATGCTTGATATTGTGGAGAAACTTGAATAGTATGTGTTATATAAGTGCTAAGCTATTTCTGATTTTGTGTGAGTATGTACTAATTTGTACATGTATTCAAGGGTTAATTAAGAAATTGATATTTCTTGTTTGTGTACCCTCTATAACTTAGTTAAGCACTGTCATGCATAGCTTTGCATTATTCATTTAGCATAATGTGTGCTTTTTGTTTTTGGTCATAAATTTTTTTAAACCAAAAAGATTTTTATGTGTTTTGTGTTATTTGTCTTGGATTTGAAATCAAGGTTGGCCATATTATCTTTACATAACATGTCTTTGTACCTTGTTTAGCTTGGATGAGCTTATTTATTACACTTTACTAGTTTGAGCTTTGTAGTGCATGTTGTATGGGAAGATGTTTATAGTTTTTGATTACTTGATCTTGATCTTGAAATCACATGCCTTTGATTGTCAGACTTGAACTTAATGAGAAAGACATAAATAACCATCTCACCACTGTTTACTAGTCAATCATAAACACCTTAGTGCATATCATAAGATTTTGTGCTCAAAAAAGTGTAGCACATGCACAAAAAGAACATAAGGTGTAGCCTCGGTTTAAATGCTAAAATTGGTGTGTACATTATTGGGCTTTAATAACTTCACAATCAAATAAAATTGGTGTGTACATTATCCTGGCTATTTTAATAAGTTTCTGATCAAATAAAATTGGTGTGTACAATATGAGGCAAATTAACAAACTTACATGATTGCAAGCTTGTTTTCTAGGAGATGTGAGAGTTATATGATGTAACTCTTTAGGTGATAGTCTCTTTTAAATTTATGTAATGAATTTTGTAGAAATTGTGATTGATTACTATTCACATATCACCTCACATGTATCTCAAGCTTTTACTAGTTGCACACACTACACAAGTTACTCTTTACCAAACTTGGTACATTATATTGTGTGTGAACTTGTTGTGGCCATCCAAGATTAAAAGTTCCTTGATTTTATTGCAAAATGTGTTTAATGTTTGAGCTTTGAGGACAAATTGATTGAAAATCTTGTTTTTGGGAGATCTGGGTTCAATACAAATGTTTTTGAAAAGCATTTCATCTCATACTCATACATTCTATTCATAAAATACTTAGGCTTGGAGGGTCTATTGCTATTCGTGTATCTCAACTGATTTTCTAGTGGATCATTTTACCGCTTGGGGGGCGGCGGAGATGTTTTTTGCCGAATTCTTCGGTTTCCTCTTCGATAACACGTGCCAGTGTTATCTTGTGTTTGCTTCTCTCTATCCCTTACTCTTTGCTTTTAATTACTGCTGTGTTGTGATTAAATTATGGCTTAGAGTAGTTTACATATTTGTGTATAGCTTATATTTATCATTCCGCACATACATTGTTTGAATATAATCTTGTTTTGGAATATTTGAATTTAGGGGTCTAAACATTCACAAGTGTTTTATACACTAAGTGAGCTTTCACAAACATATCAAGTGATATCATTAAAGTCATGAAGGTTGATCTAAGAAACAAGTAAAGAAAAACTATTTCATTAAAGCTCAATACAAGCTCGATAGATGCTGCTATCGAAGAGTATTGGAGATGCTCTACACAAGCTCGACACAAGTTCGATCAATCGAGATCTACGATTTCAGAAATTTCAGATCTGAAATTCGGCCCATGATAACTTGAATGATTAGGGTTTCTCTTCTTACAACCCTAGTAATATATAAGACTTATTTTAAAAGTCATCAAGTACGAAAACAGAGACTTAGAACTCACATACTCTATGAGAAGCTACTGCGTTTGTGCGCCTTAAGGTTTTGTAACCAAGTGCTGGATTTTCATCGTTTATGAAGTGAAAAACTTTGCAACCAATAACAATTAATCAAGTTGCTGGAGTTAGTTACATACTGGGATCCGTGCAAAGGAGTTGGTCACAAATTAGAGATTTGTGGAACAAAGGAAAGAAGGCTGCTACAAGATCAAGTCTAATTGGGTATTGGAGTAAAGATTCAACTGTAGGTTAATATTTTGGGATAGGCCAGGGTAGTGGTAAGATTCATTATACTTGTAACCGCTTGATTATTGATTTGTGAATTTTTGGGAGTGGTGACCTTATTCACCCGGTGGAGTTTTTGCCTTGCGAGAGGTTTTCCCCATTTATTAACAAATCACCGTGTTAATTTATTTTTTGCTGCATATTAGTTATTTTGTGATTTGTTAGTGCCTCCACGATTTGCATGTAGTTTGACCTAATTAATCAATTTGAGTAATTGAATTAATTAACTGGGATCAATCTATTTTAACCCAACAGTATGTACAAAGTAAACCTATAATTATAAAAGGAGCTAACAAACAACTATGAACTACCAATTTTTATTATAATTATTAAGGGGTGGAGCTTGTGTCCAGTGGTCACTGGACACAAGCCAGGCCCATTATTAAGGGACCTAGACAACTGGGTACAGCTATGTAAATTAGGTACCGAGATAATGTAGACTTGATGGTTTGTGGTCCAACTCGCTTACTATACTTCAATGCAATTAATGAATACCCAGAAAAGTAAAGATACATGAGAGGAAGGTGCCAAAACAAACTATATATATAAAGAAAAGAAAGGTGTGATTCTCAAACCCGCCTTAGAAATCAAATCACCTATTTTTTGCTTGAGATCATCATCATTTACTCTTTCGTCTCTAATTTATTCTCTCATGGAGTTGGAACGTATACTTCCATTTTTTGAGAACAAGACTATTTTAGTCACTGGTGCCACAGGCTTTCTAGCAAAAGGTTCTCTCTCTCTCTCCCTGAAAAAGCATATATTAATGTTTGTGTAAAGCTATAATTATAAATGACCCGTGCGTCACTCAGGCCTATAGTCATGGGGTTTAGGCCATATTTGAAAACGCGGCCTAAAAAAACGCGGTTATAGGCCAAATCGTCCTATAGCCACATTTTTCTAACCTCTAGCCGCGTTTTATAAACGTGGCTATAGAACGTTTTTTTTTTGTAGTGTGTATTCCACTTGGCTCCACTAATTTATAGTATATACTATATAGCACCACCTCCCTGTATTTCTTGTTAACGATTTTGTGCCTGCATGTATTGAAGGATGTTGGTGTTAGTGATAACTTTGATTGCATAAATTGTCACAGTTTTTGTGGAGAAAATACTCAGGGCTCAACCAAATGTGAAAAAACTCTATCTTCTTTTGAGAACTTCAGACAACAAGTCTGCTACACAACGTTTTCGGAATGAGGTACCCAGTTAGTTCTTTTTAATTTTATAAGCAATAAAATGAATGCGCAGAACTATTGGTTTTTAGTTTTTACATGTAAAACACATGATTTCCTTTAGACTAAACTATAAATTACACTTTTAAGTTTAGGAAAATTTTGATTTTGGTCTCTAATGTTTAAAAACTAAAATGAGAACTAAATCAAAACTTTTAAACATCAAGGATAAAATAAAAAATGACCCTAAATTTAATTGGTTAATTTATATTTTAGTCTTTCTTTTAATTCGAGAATTATTCAATTTCCTAGGATTTAATTACTTTATAATATTATACACACTAAATAGGTTCAAATACTTCTTTTTTAGTGTTTACTACACCCAAATATTTTACATAGTTTTATACACACCCCAAAAACAACTAAAATTGTGACTTAAAGTCATAATTTCAGCTAATTTTTGGACTATATAAAATAGTTTGTGCGCAATAAGTTTAACCTTTTTTTTTAATGTACTTTTGTACTATTCTAAGAGCCTTGTGTTTAATCAATCATATCTATTCGTTTATTTGTAGATACTAGGAAAGGACCTATTTATGGTACTAAGAAACAGCTTGGGTGCAAATCTAGAGTCATTTATCTCTGAAAGGGTTACTCCTATCTCTGGTGACGTTTGTGACGAGAATTTAGGAATCAAAGATTGTATATTGAGAGAAGAGATGTGGAAAGAAATAGACATCGTCTTAAATTCTGCTGCTACAACGAAATTTGATGAAAGGTGCAATGAACAATGTGTGTGTAATCAAAAGAGTCATACGATAAAATATAAATCTTCTTTACTTTTTCTATTCCTTTGTTTCCTCTTTTAGATATGACGTTGCATTGGGCACCAACACATATGGAGCTTTGCATGTTTTGAGCTTTGCGCAAAATTGTGTTAAATTGAAGGTGCTTCTCCATGTATCAACGGGTCAGTGTAGACTTGAACTCTGCCCTTATACACTAATTAGCTATTTTGAACGTCAAGTTGAAGAAATGATTGCTAGTGCAAAAAGAATTATCTTTTTTTTTTTTTTTTTTTGTTCCATCTGCAATGCAAAATTATCCGTCATTGGAATATATAGTAAAACATGAGCTCTCATCAATGAACTATTGTTGTTGTTTCATAGCTTATGTGTGCGGCGAGAAGGAAGGGAACATACTAGAGAGCCCATTTTACATGGGAGACACGCTAAAAGGAACCTCAAAATTAGATATCAATGCTGAAAAAGAACTTGTGAAGGAATACCTGGATAGATTACGAGTACAAGGCGCCACGAATGAAGCAATCATATCCACCATGAAGGATTTTGGCATTGAAAGGTTTTTAAGAATCTAACATAATATGACCTGTTCAGCACTGTCTTTTTCTTGAATCTAATAAAGTTATGTTTCCTGACTACAATATTAAAAGTTATGTTTATCATAAAGGAAACTTAGGTCCCATAGGTGTACGTAGTCTGGTCTTTGGGTGATATATGTAAAGAAGAATTTACGAAACATTAGATCCATTCAAGCTTTGATCTGTTGAAGGAATTTACTAACCATTAGAATCCAGTTAATCCATCAGGTTTTCTCATTGATCAGGGAAAAAAAACCTAGCTATAGGAGATGTTTTTAACGCCTTTGCAGAGATAATTAATTAGAAAGATGGTAGAAATTTAATAAGGGTAAACTTATTTAAGGAATAATATTTAAGGTACTGTATCTAAGTTTTTTTTATTTTTTATTTTTATTTTTTTACAAGATAGAATTTTTACTCTAGCCTAATCTAAGTTTTACTCTTACTCGAATTTTGTGAATAATAATGAAGCCATTCTCTAGCAAATTAATTATTTGATCCCTTTTTTAATTATATTTATTTCTTTTTATTAATTGCTAGGGCAAAACTATATGGATGGTCAAACACCTACACATATACGAAGGCAATGGGAGAAATGCTTTTAGGACAATTTAATCAGAATCTGCCTCTAGTCATCATACCCACCATGGTAACCAGTACTTACAAAGAACCATTTTCAGGTTGGATTGAAGGCACAAGGTAATCATAGTTTGTCATGAAATTATAGAAGCTCAAAATTTTGGGTAATTGAGGTTCAACACAATAACATTAAAGATGTGTTTGGATACCGTTTATTTGCTGAAACTGAAAACTTATTGTTGAAAATATTGTAACAAAATAATTTTTAAAGGTGTAAATAATGCTGGAGGACCCAAATTTATCTAGAAATTTGTATTTTGCTGAGTTTGGTGGTACGTGAACAGTACCCATGGAACCTACTAAAAAATCGCTGAACGCGCGGATTGGGCAAAATGCCCAATCTAAACGCACGCTAAATTGATTTTTTTTTTTTCTTTTGTCTTTTTCTTTTCGTGAGTGATTCATGTTTTGTTACACTTAATTTTCTTGTTACAGAACCATTGATGGAGTAATTTCTGCCTACGCTAAAGGAAAATTGGAATGCTTTACAGCCCATCCTAAGCCAATCTTAGATATAGTGAGTTAAACTCATTCTTCATTCTTTATGCAAGCACATGTAGACGCACATCTATTGCTCTTGCTTCTATGGTTGTGTTTGTACATATTTACTCTTTTCAATAAGTATATATTCAATATGAAAATTTGAAAGTCATGCAGATACCAGCAGACATGGTGGTAAATTCTATGATTGTGGCCATGGCGGCTCATGCAAATAAGTCTTCTCAGATCATCTTCCATGTTGGTTCTTCATTGAGAAATCCAATGAGATTATATACTCTTAAAGAATTCCTCTTCCAGTACTTCACTAGAAATCCGTGGATTGGTAAAAATGGGAAATCAATCAAAGTCGGGAAGGCAATAGTGTTTAGCAGTATGGCTCGATTTCATGCATATATGGCTATTCGATATAAACTGCCGTTGAAGGTAACCAAGATTATATGCATGAAAAATGAAAGTGTAAGGCATGTTAATTTGGTTCCCATATTTAGTAATAGTTTCTCATTTTCAAATTCATGGGGAAAAAAAGTGTAAAACACCAAGATAGGTGCCTATTTTTATAGGCACCGAAATGAATTCTTTATACTCTGCTGAAATTTGAAAGGAGGAGTGGAGGAGAGTGAAAAGGGGGAGTAGATATTTTTTCCTTTACTTGGATGTTTTAAAATTTAAAAGAGAGGAGAGCAGATTTGATGTTGTTGATCCTCTAATTATGTTGTAGAGTTGGAAGGAAAGGAAAGGAAAATACATAAAGAAATTAGTAATTATGTCATTCATTTATTTAACTATATACTTAAGAAATATTAAGGACAAAATAGGAAGTATATAAAATTAATTAAACTTGAATCGCTTCCCCTTCAAATTCTCACAAATTGAAGGGATTAAAAAAAGGGCTTGAGAACCCCTCCAAATCCTCTCAAATCATTTCTCCATTCCCCAATAGTCTATTCTTGTCTCTCCCAATCCAAACTTAGTGTACGTCTATATCACTTGTTTTTAGATTTAATAGAAAAATTGAGAACATTATACTGTGCAAAATATCATTTTTGATTAATGGGGCTCTCCATGGTAACTTGGAACGTCAAGGAAGATATGTGTTGTGTGTGCAAGCACACATATATATATAATGTTTAATTTTCGCAAGAGAAATGTGGTCAAGCCTTGTTTCTTGTATATATAAAATTGAAATTGTTTGGCATTTGGTTGACCTTGTGATATAGCTTTAGATGTCTCACAATTTTACACATTATTCTACTCTATATTTTTAATCAAATTTAAATTCTATTCTAAATTTGAATCCTCCATTAAAATCTTCTATATTGTATTTTCTTTAAAAATTAAAATATATAATTTCATATACAAATACAATCATAATAAATGTCTAATACAATAATATATAATTACATTTACAATAAATAAATAACACATATTTAACCCAGACCCTACCATTAAAATACACAATAAAATATCAAATAAATAAATAACACAAATTTATCTCTCTCTCTCTCTCTCTCTCTCAACACACTTACATGTTCTCTATGCTATAATATCATTATTTTTATTTTCTGACTTTATTCTTTAAAGGTATTATGGTTAGCAAATGAAGTGCTTTGCCAGTACTATCGGGACATGTATATTGATCGTAAGAGGAAGGTCGCATTAGGTATGCGATTGGTTGAACTCTACAAACCATATGTATTCTTTACAGGAAGGTGGGTATTATTTAGTTTAATGCTTAATTTTTCAGTCGTGTTATCAATGTGTCAACAGATAATAGCTTTTTAATTCAATACAGTTTTGATGATTCCAACACTGAAAAGCTACGAGTGGCAGCAAGAGAGAGTGATGCCGATTTGCATTTGTTTGACTTTGATCCAAAATGTATTGACTGGGAAGACTACATTATGAACACTCATATTCCTGGCCTGTTAAAGTACTCAATGAAACCATAACTTGAGGGATTATATGCCTTTATTTCTAAAAATGGTGTGTGTTTTGGAATTTTCTTCCCCAATAAGGGAGCATTGGTTGCTGCCATTCTGTTTAGAAACAAACTTGAAGTGGATTATTAGTTCAGAGGTTTACTTACATCGTACTCATCAACGTACGTATATGACATTTTCAAGATTATTTAGTGTTTATGATTCAAATTATGCAAGAAATAAATGAATAGATGTGAGAAGCTGAATAAATGTAAGTTATAAATGAATTATGTGTGAAAAGGGAGTTAAATGGCTGTATGTGGAGTATATGTATCTCGTGCATTTGCCTATTTGTAACTGGGAGGGAAAAAATTGCCTTCCTCTCTCTCCATTATGTCTTTTATTGCGAATGTTTGAGGATGTGAATATGTGTAAACCCACTCACTTGTTTTCTTTTGAACGGTTTTGATTTTTAGCTTGTGACATTTTCCCCCAAATTATTTAGTTTGTGACATTTTACCCAAATCAACCATGCCATATTTGATTATTTCCCCAGAAAAATTGGCTATATTGTTGTGGCTATTAAGTATTACTGATAAAAATCTAAAACAGAAAATATTTAAATCGTAGAGAGAATTCTAGACTGAATGGTAAGCTTCTTATTGCTTAACCAAGAATGAAAAGGTATGTTTAACTAATACATTACTCTAATTTATATACAACTGGGCAGAAGAAAGATAAGAATGAAAAGAAGTGGAAAAAACTGTTACAAATCCTAACTAACTAACAGAAAAGCTAATCTACAAATAACATTAAGGCACGTGTCAATTAGTTGCTTTAATATGTTATGGAACCGGTGTGACCAGCACGTGCTCAACTAATCTTCCAATACAACATCATTTAATCTCTCTTTATTTCTTCTTTCTTCTTAACAGTCCACCTCAAGACCACGGCTGCTTCTGATGTAGGAGCTGCTAGTGAGTCTTGGAAAGGTTCTGGATATTTGATAGAAGCACTAAAAACATTCAACACACCTAATCTTTTTAACAAATTCATGAAAGCTGGCAAGCCAAGGGCCTTTGTGAAAATATCTGCTAATTGATAATTGCTTGGAATGTGGAATGTCTTTATCAATCCAACTTGAATTTTTTTCCTTATCAGGTGGCAATCCACTTTAATGTATTCGGTTCTTTCATGAAATACTGGGTTGGCTGCTATGTGCAAAGCTGCCTTATTATCGCAATAGAGTAGAGCTGCTTTATGATGTTGTGTCTTGAAATCTTCAAGCAACTAGAATAACCAAGTTATCTCACAACATGTGGTTGCCATTGAACAATATTCTACCTTAGCAGAAAATCTAGAAACTATTGTTTGTTTCTTAGACCTCCATGAAATCAAACTGTTTCCCAAGAAAACACAATAGTCTGTTAAAGACTTTCTTGTGTTTGGACATCCTACCCAATCAGCATCACAAAATGCCTTCAATTGAAAATCTGAGTTAGCTGGAAAGTAAATTCCCTGACCAGGAGTGCTCTTTATCTACTGCAATATTCTCTGAACTACCAACATGTGTGGTTCTCTAGGTTCACTTAAAAACTGACTGAGCCTGTGTATTGCATAACAAATGTCTGGTCTAGTCAAAGTCAAGTACATCATCCTCCCAATTAGCCTTCTATATTGTCCATAATAAGTTTTCCTTCATCATTGGACAATCTCAAATGTTGCTTCATTGGTATCTTTGCTAGCTTACAACCAAGCATACTTGAATCTTTGAGCACCTCTAAAGCATACTTCTTTTGATTAAGACTAATCCCCTTTTCATTTCTTGCTACTTCAAGTCCCAAAAAATACTTCAAAGCACCAAAATCTTTGATTCCAAACTTACTATCAAGAAACTTCTTTAACTCAGTCACACAATAAGGATCATTCCCTGTGATAAGAATATCATCAACATAAACCAAAAGGGCTGTGAAAGATGATCCCTTTAAGTGGACAAAAAGTACATAATTTGGTTTAGATTGTATGAATCCAAATTGTACAATGGCTGCAGATAGAGTGGCATGCCATTGTCTAGACGCTTGCTTCAAGCCATAAAGAGATTTCTAAGTCTGCATACTAGAGGTCTGTTACTAGCCAAATGACAGTCCCCCTTGCTATGAAAACCCTGAGGCAATTGCATATAAACTTATTTATCAAGATCACCATGAAGAAACGCATTATTAACATCTAGCTAATGCAATTGCCAACGTTTTACAGCAACAATAGACAATAAAACCCTCACAGAAACAAATTTAGCAACAGGAGAAAAAGTCTCTGAATAATCCAAACTCTCTTGCTGAGTATAACCATTTGCCACTAATCTGACCTTATACCTTTCCACTGAGCCATCTGGATTGTATTTGATCCTATAAATCCATTTGCAACCAATAGGTACCTTGCCAAAGGGTAAAGTAACAACATCCCAAGTGTGAGTTGATTCTAAAGTAGTGATTTCTTTATCCATAGCAGCTCTCCAATCAGATGATTGAACGACTTGGTGAAAAGATTCAAGTTCAGTTGTAGAAGAGGAAGCAAGAACAAAGGAATGGTGAGAAGTACTAAGATGAGCATTAGAGACAAGATGAGCAATATCATAAGGACCACTAGCAGTAGGTTTTGAAATAGAGTTGCAAGAGTAATCTTGCAGATAAGAAAGAGGTTTATGAGACCTAGAGGATTTTCTAAGAGGATAATCAGAGGGTGGAACAGGAGAAGAAGCTAATGGGAGAACAGATGTTGAGGCTATAGAACCAGAATTAGGACATTCAATAGAAGGTGTGCATACACTAGTATCTGCAGAATTTGCAAGTGATAAAAGAGGGGAATCTGAATCTGGTAATGAAAATGGAAGAACAGAAGTTGGGAAAATAGGAATAGAACAATCTAAATCAGAAAAGAAGGAATCAAAGGATCAGAAGAAGGATCACTTGAAGTTTCATTAGCAGAAGGAGGTACATCTTAGTGGACGCCATTGATGAATTTTCAAAGGTAAACAAGAATGCAAAGAAAACTTTGGAAGAAAAGGAAATTTTGGAAACTTTTGGAAACGGACACGCTTAAAGCTCTGACACCATGATAAAATCTGAAACAGAAAATATCTAAATCGCAGAAAGAATTCTAGACTGAATGGTAAGATTCTTATTGCTTAACCGAGAATGAAAAAGTATATTTAAACTAATACATTACTCTGCTTTATATACAACTGGGCAGAGGAAGAATAAGAATGAAAAGAAGCGGGAAAAACTGTTACAAATCCTAACTAACAAACAGAAAAGCTAATCTACCAATAACATTAAGGCACGTGTCAATTAGTTGCTTCAATCTGTTATGGAACCGGTGTGTTTAGCACGTGCTCAACTAATCTTCCAATACGACATCGTTTAAGCTCTATTTATTTCTTCTTTCTTCTTAACAATTACTAAAGCCATTGAGAGAGACACACACACGTAGAAACGAGAATAGGGGAGAAGCAAAGGTATTTGTCGATTAGGAGAGATGACATTTATAGGAGGGAAAATTACAAAAATTAACTCCTTCTTATTAAGAAATTACTGAAAAGAATAAGCATGTATATGTATCAAAACGTTATGGATTCACCGGCCAAACACCCTCTTTTTCTTGGTACGCCCGACATTGACCGATGTAGCCTAGTATGTGAACCAAGATGTTTCAAGTTTCAACCCCTTGTATCGAATCTCATATCTGTAAGAAAAATACTAGTCTTATCAATCAATACAATATAGTATTGATAACTTTGTATTCTAACCTCATAATAGTATCATTCAGATCCTTATAGTCCATTTGTCTGGGTGGAAAAATAGAATGATGAAAAATGAGAGTTTTCTATTATTTGGTGTGATGAAAATGAAGAATGATGGAAAAGTGGGTGGATGGAATTTTCCATCCATGCCCACCAAAAACTATCCTTCCAAACTGGGAGGAAAAAGTGGAGAGAGATTGTTTTGTACATGGAATTTACTATTTTATTTCTTGTAATTTTAATTTTTTCTATTATCTCTTTTTATGTAATAAGAGTATAATATTAAATTAATTCAAATCACATATTCTATCATTTCACTTTTCTATCCTCTTTATCAAATATTTATATGAGAGAAAATTATAAATATATATATATATATATATTATCTTTTCGCCATTCTAACATTTCTATATTTTCTATCTTCTTAGATTTCTATTTTAATAATCAAAATGAGTTTTTATTGTCAACTAGTAGTTAGAACTTAGAAGTGGTTACATATCAAATGCCAAATTGAAAGCTGGCTTCTAGAAAACCATACCAAACACAGCCGTCAAAATCCGCTAGTTTTAGTTTTCAAATATTTTGTGAATGTGGTTATGTGGTAAATGAACGTGTAAGACTTAGTAGTGAAATGTCAAAATGAGGACGATGGCAATTGCCTCATGTTAAACATGAAAAACGTGACGTTATAAAATTTGTACAATTTTTCAAAAGAAGCGGACACTTTTAACTCAACTGCCTCTCCACATTTCAGTATAATTCCTTTCGAAGACAAGTAAAAGTACATGAACTTTTCTATAAAGATTTTCCATGCTAATTTCACCCCCTTATGCCTCTCTCAATGGACCAGACAATAGATGGCCAACAACAAATAAAGAAAGCCACCTAAGTCTACTTGTGGTTTGTCAAAGGAACCCTATCCGTTTCTTTTTAGTCAAAAAAGAGTTTTGAAATAGAAGGAATATAAAAACCCCTACACAGAAATATAAAAACTTACACACAACTTTATATATTGGAAAAATTACAATATATCTCCCTAAACTATATCACATGTTACACTTTTGTGCCCTAAAATTTTCGAATGCACGCATGTTTTGCACTATAAACTATGACTCTTATTACACTTTGCACTTTGCACCCTAACATTAAATTTGCTGTTAACTTAGTTGAAAATTCAAAGTTTAAAATCTAAAGTGTAAGTAGGAGTATAATTTACGATGGTAAAGTGTAATTTATCTTTTATTTTTAAAGTATTGAAAAAATAGGCAATTAGGTATCTTCACGTGGTGCTATATTTTTCCATCCAAGTTAACTGTAAACTTAATGCTAGGGTGCAAAGTGTAACAAAAACCATATAGTTTAGAGTACAAAACGTGCATTTGAAAAGTTTAGGGTACAAAGTGTAATCAGGAGTATAATTTAGAGTGATAAAATGTAATTTCTCCTTATATATATTACATTACCTAATAACTTTTAATGAATAAATAATTTGAAAATCCAATTATTGGATTACATATTCAGATATTCTCTATATTCTTAACACGTATACCAAATTTCATGTTAATCGAATATTATTTACTATTTGATCCAATACTCATATTTCATGCATAATTTTAAATTATAAAAACTTGCACTTTAAATATTTAATCGATGACCTAGTTATTGAACTTTGATTGTCCTGAAATTTGGCAAGTAAGGAGAATATATGAAGATAATGTAATTTAATGGTTGATTTGTTAAAATTTGCATCCAATAAAGAAATATTATATATATATATATATATATATATATAGTTTGGTATGGCTAAAAACAAAAATCAATGAAAAGTGGAAAATATTTTCTACTATTCCATTATGCTTTCACTCCTTCCATTCTTTTGTGCTACCACTGCCATTACCATCAGTATCCTCAAAATCACTATTATTGTTAACACACCACCACAACCATTATTGTGCCATCACACCATTGTCACTCCTATCATTGTTGTCACCACCACCAATACTTACTCTGCCACACCATCTTTGCCACCTCCAAAACTACCACTTTCGTTACCACTATGCCTACATGGACTATTTATATATATATATATATATATATATATATATATATAACAAATTGTTAAGAACGGGGGTATTTAGTAGTTGAGTTCGAGGACAACTTTACCTCCAAAACTGAAAGAGAAATGAACAGAGAGATAGAGAGGAAATGGAGAAAGAATTGAAGAATTGGAATTAAGAAATGTTCATTTGATACCTGCTCATCCTTCCCACACTCCTCTAATACCTCTCAATGTCTCACTCTCTAACTGCCTAACTGCCAAGCCAGCTGTCACTATTCTAACTAACTAATCATATTAACTAACTCTCATTTATACAACACTAGTTTGGATACAAGTATATATTGCCAACTAATCAATTACACTTATCATCTATAGTTCAATAGCATTGTACACTCTGGCAGCACTAATGGATGCACACCTCATCAGCTACACCTGCACACCTTATCAGCAACTAACACACCCTTCATCAGCCACCTCACCAACACCCCTCATGCAACACCACATGCACAGCTAATCAGCATCACACGCACCCCTCAGCACCTAGCTAAGTAACATACTCAACAATCCTAACAATTCCCTCTCCTTCAAAGCACCTTGCCCACAAGGTGAGGAAACTTCTGTTGTAAAACAAATAGACTCTCCCAGGTAGCATCATCCTTACTCTCATCTTGCCACTGCACCAGCACCTGAGTGATAAGTCTGTTTCTCAACTGATGAGACCGAGTAGCTAAAATAGCCACTGGTTCAGGGTTAAGAATCTGATCCACAGTCACAGCAGGCAAAGCAGGCCGAGGAACCACCTGAGCACCCAATTTAGCTTTGAGATTGGAGACATGAAACACAGGATGGATTTGAGAACCTGTAGGTAAATCAAGCTTATAAGAGACCTCTCCCACCTTCTGCACAACCTGGTAAGGTCCATAGAAACGAGGAGCTAGTTTGCCAAACTTCCTGGATTGAATTGAGGACTGCTTGTAAGGCTGCAGTCTAAGATACACCCAATCCCCTACAGCAAAAGACCTGTCCACTCTTTTCTTATCAGCAAACCACTTCATTCTCTCTTGTGCAGCAGTCAAGTTGTGCTTGAGCAATGAGAAAAGCTGCTGCCTATCCTGCAAAATTGAATCAACAGCTGCTACTCGTGTAGTGCCTGGGACATAATCCACAACCTTAGGAGGAGAATAGCCATAAAGAGCTTCAAATGGAGTAAGCTTAAGAGAAGTATGGAAGTTAGTGTTGAACCAGAACTCAGCCAAAGGAAGCCAGTCTACCCAAGATTGAGGTTTGTCAGCAGCAAAGGCCCTCAAATAGTGTTCCAAACTCTTGTTCACAACTTCAGTTTGGCCATCAGTTTGAGGGTGGTAAGAAGATGACATAGCTAAACTAATTCCCTGCAGCTTCATCAATTCAGACCAGAATTTAGAGGTGAACACTGGATCCCTGTCACTCACAATGGTGGAGGGCAGTCCATGTAACTTGAAAACAAACTGCATGAACAACTGAGCAACCTTAGCAGCCGTGTAAGGATGAGCCAATGGAATGAAGTGAACATATTTGGTGAATCTGTCCACCACAACAAACACAACTGACTTCTGCTGAGACTTAGGCAACCCTTCTACAAAATCCATGCTAATGTCAAGCCAAGGCCTATTTGGAATAACCAAGGGCTGTAACAAGCCAGCAGGAAAACAAGTCTCACTTTTCAATCTTTGACATACATCACATTCCTTGACAAACTGCTTCAAGTCTTTCCCCATTCCAGTCCAATAAAAGTCCTTCTTGAGTCTATGGAAAGACTTTAAATAACCAGAATGACCCCCTAAAGGGCTATCATGTACCTGCTGCAAGACAAGAGTTTTTAAAGACTGAGGTGAACTTCCTAAAAACAACCTGCCTTTATAGAACAACAAATCATTGCAAATAGTGAACCCAACTGGAACATTCTGTCCTGACTTAATTGCTTGGATTGTTTGCTGGATGGTAGGATCAGTGATATAGCTAGCTTTGAGATCATCAGGCCAAGTTGGGGTAGGGAAGGAGATAATGCACAGGGTACCAACTTTGCCACAGTCAACATCAACATCTCCAGTAGCTTCTCTTCTTGAAAGTGCATCAGCAACCACATTCTCCTTACCATGCTTATACTCAACTATAAAGGCATACCCAAGTAACTTGGTGATCCACTTTTGCTGAGCAAGAGTACCAATCTTCTGTTCCAGCAAATATCTTAGACTTTGATGGTCTGTTTTGATTACAAAGGGACTGCCAAGGAGATAAGGTCTCCACTTCTTCACTGCTACCACTAAGGCCAGCAATTCCTTTTCATAAGTGGAAAGGGCAAGTGCTTTTCCTTTTAGAGCTTGGCTGTGGAAGGAAATTGGCCTTTGGTTCTGCATTAAAACAGCTCCAATACCCAACCCAGATGCATCACATTCCACAACAAATGGTTTGGTGAAATCAGGTAGGGCTAGCACAGGGGAATTGGACATAGCATCCTTGAGTAATTGGAAAGCATGTGAAGCTTCAGAGGTCCAATTAAAAGAGTCTTTCCTTAACAAGGCAGTTAAAGGAGCTACAATCAAACCATATCCCTTAACAAACTTCCTGTAGTAGCCAGTTAAGCCCAAAAACCCCCTTAAAGCTTTCACATCCTTAGGAATAGGCCACTGCTGCATAGCAGAAGTCTTCCTTGGATCTGTTTTCACCCCTTCACCAGAAATTAGATGCCCTAAATACTCCACTTCCTTACAAGCAAACACACACTTTGATTGTTTGGCATACAATTGATGATTAACCAATGTTTCTAACACCAATTTAAGATGACCAACATGATCAGCCAAATTCTTACTATACACAAGAATGTCATCAAAGAACACCAAGACAAAGTTTCTTAAGTAAGGTTTAAAAATTGAATTCATGAGTGACTGAAAAGTTGAGGGTGCATTGGTTAAACCAAATGGCATTACCAAGAACTCATAATGACCCTCATGAGTCCTAAAGGCAGTTTTTGGGATGTCTTCCTCCTTCATTCTAATCTGGTGATACCTGGATCTTAAATCCAACTTAGAGAAAATAGTAGCACCAAATAATTCATCTAACAATTCATCAATGACAGGTATGGGATACTTATCCTTAATGGTCTCTTGATTCAAGGCCCTATAATCAATACACATCCTCCAAGAGCCATCAGCCTTCCTAACTAGAAGAACAGGTGAAGCAAATGGGCTGCTACTATTTCTAATAAACCCAACAGACAGCAACTCTTTAACAATTTTCTCAATTTCATTTTTTTGATAGTAAGGGTACCTGTAAGGTCTCTGAGATACAGCTTGAGCTCCATCCTTCAAGTTGATATGGTGTTCATGATCTCTTAAGGGAGGCAGCCCCTCAGGAGTGGCAAAAACAGACTTGTAATCCAGTAACAAGGCAGCAATGGCTTCAGGAATTTGAACCTGTCCTTCTGCAGACAGCAACTGAGGGTGCAGCTGGACTAAAATTTGGAAAATTAGTCCCTTCTTCACTGATTGTTTCAAGAAAGTGTCTCCATCCTGCAATTGAGAATTAGCACTCTTCAACCCCTGTAACAGAACTTGCTTGTGACCATAAGAAAAAGTCATTGTGAGCAATTTAAAATTCCACTGAATCACTCCTAAAGTTCCCAACCACTGGGTTCCAAAAACTAAGTCACAACCCCCCATTGGTAACACATGTAAGTGTACCAAGAATTCATTTCCTTGCATCAAGATTGGCACTTCCTTACAAACACCTTGAGTCTTGATCACATCACCATTAGCAACCTTCACTTCTAAAATTTGAGAAGTATCCACATGAATATGCAACTATGAGACCAAAGCAGCATCAATAAAATTGTGGGTGCTCCCTGAATCAATAAGGATCACAAAGGACCTTTGGTTAATCCTTCCCATGACTCTCATAGTTCCTGAAGTAGGAGTGCCACTCAAGGCATAGAGAGTAATCTCAGCATCTTCTTGATCTTGTCCAACCTGTCCTATCTGATCTGCATATCCATTTCCCTCCAATTCAGTGATGTGAACCCCAGAATTGGTATTTTCCTGAGCCAACTCTACATAATCCAACAAAAATAACATAGCATTCTTGCACTTGTGGCCAGGAGCCCACTTCTCATCACAATTGTAACACAACCCTTTCTTTTTTCTCTCTTCCATTTGAGCAGGAGAAATTCTCTTGATGGGCAGCCTTGGTTTAGACTCCAGCAGAGAAGGGGTTTTTGGAGGGGCTCCCAAAATGGAAGGCTTTCCCTGATCCCCTTGAATCTTGGAAAACTTCCTGCAACTCCAATTATACTCTTCCTGAATCTTTGCCAAACCAAAAGCCTCATTCAAGGATTTAGGATTAAGCATTCTCACTGGCAACCTTATCTCATCCCTTAATCCACTTAAAAAACAGCTTAACTTGTGATCAGCAGATAAACCCTTAATCCTATTGGATAACACCTCAAATTGGGCCTTATACAAGGATACTGAAGCAGTCTGTCTTAGTCTAGTAAGTGTTTCCATAGGATCATCATAAGCCGTGGTACCAAATCTGATGTGCAATGCTTGAATCAATGACTCCCAATCAACAAAAAGACCTACCTCTTCACTATCTTGAAACCAGATTAGAGCCTCACCTTCCATATGAAATGAGGCTAGCATCAATCTCTCTGCAACTGGTGTATTGTAATACTTGAAGTATTGGTTGGCCTTGTAAACCCAACTTGCAGGGTCTTCTCCAGAGAACCTTGGAAATTCCAACCTCACAGGTCGAGACAGAGCCATTGTTGATGGATTAACATATCCGGATTCACCATTTGTTGGAGATTGAGGTACTCCACCTTGATCAGAACCATTACGCCTCTGCACCAGAATTGCTAATTGCTGATTCATCTCGTTCAAAGTGCGTGTATGCACTTCTTGGATAGTACGCATATCTTGAATTTCTTTACCATGATGATCACTCGCAGTCCTCAGTGAAGCAAGAGCCTCCTGAGTTGCAGTAGTAGTTGAACGTGTTTCTGCCATGGCCAAGGAAGGCCTTGCTCTGATACCAAATGTTAAGAACAGGGGTATTTAGTAGTTGAGTTCGAGGACAACTTTACCTCCAAAACTGAAAGAGAAATGAACAGAGAGATAGAGAGGAAATGGAGAAAGAATTGAAGAATTGGAATTAAGAAATGTTCATTTGATACCTGCTCATCCTTCCCACACTCCTCTAATACCTCTCAATGTCTCACTCTCTTACTGCCTAACTGCCAAGCCAGCTGTCACTATTCTAACTAACTAATCATATTAACTAACTCTCATTTATACAACACTAGTTTGGATACAAGTATATATTGCCAACTAATCAATTACACTTATCATCTATAGTTCAATAGCATTGTACACTCTGGCAGCACTAATGGATGCACACCTCATCAGCTACACCTGCACACCTTATCAGCAACTAACACACCCTTCATCAGCCACCTCACCAACACCCCTCATGCAGCACCACATGCACAGCTAATCAGCATCACACGCACCCCTCAGCACCTAGCTAAGTAACATACTCAACAATCCTAACACAAATGAAACATATGTATATCAAAAATTGAAATACAACTTTCATTCAAGTCCAAGTGACCACTAACCCCTAATTGCATGTAATACGGCTTGGTTTTTCTATTGCTAACCATAAGAAAATTGTCATGGATCAAGACTATAAAGTGTGTTTTGATGAGTTATTTTCTGCCTTTCACTGGCTTATTTAGATTAAAAATAAAATTGGTTAAAAATAACTTTTATCTAAAAAATATGAGATTTTAAAAATAAAATATACGTAAATCAAATAAATTAAAGAATAAAGTTTAACTACAAAATTTGTTGTAGCCTAAGCCTACAACCTTACTTAATAAAATAGACATTACTACATATTTTGAAAATCTAACCGTTGAATTGCATGTTCTTTACACTTTTAATACACATGTTAAATTTTGTGTCAATCGGATATTATTTACTATATATTCTATAAGCTTATAATTTATGTATAATTTTAAATTACAAAAACTTACAATTTAAACAATTTATTGATAACATAGCTATTGATCTTTAATTTTATAGAAATTTTGCAAGCATGGAGAATATAAGAAAAAGATGTAATCCAATGGTGGATTTGTCAAAATTCACCTTTAATAAAATGATATTGAGTAAGGTTATAACCAATTTTGTAACTAAACTTGGTCCTAAATTAAATAAACTAACTTATAATAACGTGCTAATTTCAAACTACACTTTTTCAAAATATAGTTTTATTAAATTCATTTTTTGAAGAAACATTTATTTCAAAAAAAATCATTTTTAAAAGGATGAAAAATAAATTACACCAAACATTCAACAAAAAAGTGTACCACACAAGCACAAGTTAGGACAAATAGACTCTCTATATGAGATTGAATAGGACTGGAAGCGGGGAGAGTCCATTTCATGATTTTTTATTTTTATAATTTTTAATTATATATAAGGTCACATCATTTAAAATTTGATCCAATTGGCGAGTGCAATAGTGCATTAATTAAGGTTGATTTGTTTATTACAATCGATAAGCTTTTTTGGAAAGTCACATAACATTCAATTGATAAGATATTTGTTCTCATCAATATACTCGCCGCTGCCGTAGAACGCCTCACCAAGCATCACCAAGAAAAACCATGATCTAAAGGAGCAACTGCGCCAAAAGAACGTGGGGCTTAACACTCAAGAGGAGGACCAAGAAGGTACCAACGCTGAGAGAAGGGACCAAGAGGGGTCAGAAGGTAGCAACACCCCAAGCAGACCAGAGTGACAGGACACGAGCTGTCCATCTGCCACAGATACGGCTCCACCTCACATGGTCGCGGAGATGCAAATGATGAAGGAACAGATGGACTTCATGATGAATGCCCTCAGAGGACGGGTGTCTAGCGACCTCGATAACTTGGTCCATCGATCTGATTCACCATTCACTGCATCTGTCACTTCGTTCCCCCTTCCACTAAAGTTCCGTATGCCGCAGGTGGAGACCTACAACGGATCTAAGGATCCCCTAGATCACCTGGAGTCTTTCAAGACCCTGATGCATTTGTAAATAGTGGTAAACGAGATCATGTGCAAGGCCTTCCCCACTACGCTGAAGGGCCCCGTAAGGATTTGGTTCAGCAGGTTGACGTCCAACTCCATTAGTACTTTTAAGGAGTTAAGCGCCCAGTTTGCCTCACACTTTATCGGGGGACATAGGTATAAGAAGTCCACTACATGCCTGATGAGCATTAAGCAGTGAGAGGATGAGACGCTGAAGTCTAAGTCACATAACATTCAATTGATAAGATATTTGTTCTCATCAATATATATATATATATATATATATATATATATATTTATATCTATATTTGTTTATTAGCTTTTGTTACTTTTTCAATGCAATGGCCCACTCAATTATTTCTTAGTGAAAACGTATTTCATTATTTATTTACTTTTGCTATTTCTCAAAGTAGTAGGACCGTTTTTTTTTTTTTTTTTTTTTTTAACGAGTGCATTCAAACACCCATTTAATATTTATAATATTTAATCAAAATTATAAAATTGATGCATCTTAAATAGGAAAAAATATTTTGTATAAAATGATACCATGTTATCTGTATCAAAATTTACTAAACAAATAATATATGTACAAAAATAACTACTCACTAATACATGTCCTTAGGTCCTCAAAAAAAAAAAAAAAAAAAAAAAAAAACTAATACATATCCTTCATTTATTAGTGGGGTAATTATTTTTTACAAATATATCTCCTACTTATTGAATTTGGATACCACTATCATGGTTTTTTTTTTTTTTTTGGTATATTTGATACTAAATATCTTCCTTAAATAAAAAGTATCTTCATACACATGGGAATTGTGTAAGATCCGATTAAGTTGGTCTAACATATATCAAAGGACCACTTTAGAGCCTTCAAAGGGTACCCATCGACATTCTATAAAAACAAAAAGAGTACCCATCGACATCGTACTCAACTAGCTAGCGTCATTAATTGTCAATGTCGTGCCCATTTTTAAACGGCTCAACTTGTAAATGGACCATATAGTATACAGCAATATCTCACTATTTCAAACAACGATCGCATTGTTTTCTAAAAGCACTATTTGTGTGCTATGTATTTCTCAATATTTAAAACGTGGATAACATGTCAAAGTACGACTAAAAAGTACCAATACGACTAAAAAGTATCAACAAAGGTCGGCCAAAAGTGTCTACAGCTACTCTCATTGTCACATCATCCGTAAAAACATGGAAATGTGCACTTCGAAATTACTTTCAAGCACGCAAATTGTACTAAATATTGGATTTAGCTCACTTCGATTCTTTCCCATGTTGGGGAGAACAGGAAGATCGAGCAAAGAGACAAGGGTTGGCCCATGAGACAGATGGGAATTCTTATCCTTAACCTAGAACAAAAGGCTAAAAAATGAGAAAAAAAAAACGCAAGAAACATATGTTTCGTACAAATACAAAGTGACTTTTACGGCCGCACTTCTCGAACCTAAAGCTAAAAAACCAAAAGTCATGTTCCTTACATTACATATTTTATTAGAGATTAAATTTTATATGAATGTGGTTGTAAAATTTAAGTTTTACACCATTCAATTTTAACATACCATATTATCTTATCACATATTTAAAAATAAGTACAATCACACTCAATTAATTCTAATATTTATTTATAAATCCAATCAAATTGAAAGTTTATTAAGATGTTATTAGATGTCATAGGATGCATTGAATTTTAAGTAAAAAACTTATTTGACAATCTCTTATTAAATGATGTAAAACATGAGTTTTACACCTCATTCTTACCAAATTCGAACTCATTTTATTTTATATATATAATCTTTCAAATTGATGTGTCTTGACTCTTGAATCAGAAAAAATATTTTAAATATTTATTTATTAGATGTGTTAATGGAACATTGTCAATATTAGTTTGTAAGTTCTTATGCAGTAAAATTTGAAATATTTTTGAAAATTTCCAAGAAATAAAAATCTATTGACACTAGTTGTTGCAAAAGTAATAAGATACTAGCATGATTTTCCTTGGAACGTGATAGATATATATTTTATATTGAAATTAAGAAAAAAAATTATAAATTATATTTTGAACTCTAACATTTGTGAACAATTCAATTTAAAATTAATAGTTTCGAAAATATCAAATTAAACCATAAAATTTAAAATGTTACAAATAAAATTTTTATAGTTTCATTAATTTCAAATCAAATTTTCAATTAAAAAAGTTATTTTTAAACTCCCAAATTAATTGCATAAAATCAAAAGTTTAGTTTTTAATGAAACTATAAATTTTATTTGTAATGGTTTTATTCTTCAGGATTTAATTTGAAATATTTTTTAATTATAGGTTTAATTTAAACTCGCCCCTAAAATATAAGATTTGAAATATAATTTATCTAAAAGAATAATAAAATAACTTCCATATAGTAATAGCATTGTTTTAAAAATTAGACTAGACCAGTCAGTTTAAACATATCCAAAATTGGTCTGGTTAAAATCAGAAAAACCGACAAAAAATTGGTAAAAACCGAGAACCGGTCTCCATTTTGGTTCTTTGAAAACTTGAAGAAGAAAAAAAATCATTGTTTTGTATCTCTCTCGCTTATACATATAAGAATTTAGAGCCTAACTATTGAATGTGTAGTGCAAGGCTTTAAACTCACACACATCACTCTTTTTTCTCAATATGGAAACTTACCCACTTAATTTTCTTTTGATAGTTAAACTCATACACATAAACATGGATAGAGGGAAGGGGATTTTTTAGTTTCCCTCTAAGAAAGGAGTTGTGATTGAGAAACATTACTTAGTTTTGTGTATGAGATTTAGTTTATAAAGATTTAGTTTCCCTCTTTCATTATTTTTTTGTTGTTGTTGATATAATACAATGCTTTACTGCTCGTTTTAAATCTTTATAAACCTACTAGAATTCCTCCCATTTTCTATAAGTAGGATTATTGACAAAATCAAAAGAAATTGCACTTTTTTAAGTGACTAACTCTTGTTATCAACAAGTGCCAAAATTTGGTAGCTTTAAAAGTGTCAGGACATGAATTGTATATAGTCAAAAGTTTTTTTGTTTTTGTTTTTTTTTGAGAAACAAATATAGTCAAAAGTTAGATAAGATAAGGTAAGACAATTGTTTATAGGTAGTAAAATTTGTAAATGACCATTTCATAAGAAAGGATACATATTTTCCTTAGCATTTCATCCTTATCTTTTGGTTTGTCTTCTTATAAGACAACTTTTACTATATATTACCATACACACTTTTGTAAGAGAGCAACGAATAATAGAACTCTAGATTTTCATGGTTTTCTCTGTGTTTGTAATTGATTGTTTTCTTTTCTTTAGAAAGATAGGTAGTTTTTTTTGGGGGGGGGGGGGGGGGGGGAAGATTTTAGTTAAATAAGGAAGGAAATTATAAATCTTTAACAGTATACTACATTACTAATTACTATTGGAAATCTTTTAAAAAAATTAAAAATCTTGACAAACTTGTAAGGTAGTCTCATTAATTGATCTTTGTCAAATAATTTCTTTTGAGTAAAACATAGTATTTCGGGTGCAATAGAGTAAGCTCCCCAATTAAATTCAAATACATGATTTTTGGTTCTAATTAAAAAAAAATATATATATATATTTAAGAAGAAAGTTGCAAATATTATTAATAAAACTCTGCCAAAATTAGCTAAAGTAATCGAATTAAGGTGTGGAAGGACATCCTCCATCCACACCGATAAACCGCTAACATTTCTAGCGTATCTTGCTATATTGTGAACTACAAAGTTGTCCTGTCAACGTGTATGGGAGAAAGTAATATCACAAAAGGTCCCTGCAAGTATCTTGACTTTGCCTACTAGGTGACTATATGAGGTGAAAGAGTCGTTTTCGCTTCTGAGGGTTCACTGTCTCAGAATCACTCTCCAATATAATAGAGGTGAGCCCACAGTCTCTAGCAAAGCAAAGAGCTCGAGCAACCGCCAAGCATTCTACATTATCAACCGAAGTTGGGAATGTTAGGGGCTGTTTGGATTTGGTTGTTTTCATCACTCATCACTGAGTTTTCATCAACCATAACTCAAAATTGGTGGTCCCATGGCAGTAACACTTGTTTGGATTTGTTTTGAGTTTTTGTTTTCGTCACTCAATTCTCACTAAATTGAGTGACGAGTAATGGAAACTGGAAACAAGTTTTTGGTGTTTTTGAGTTATGGAAACTGAGTAAACGGTGGCAGTTTGGTAATTTCCTGAGAAAAACATGGGCCCACAGCAGAGAGTAATCAAATCCACCTCAAACCTTTTGCTCTCTCCAACACTCCACCAACAGCTACACTACTCACGTGCCTCTCTCCTCTCTCATCATACCAAACTTCTTCTTTTTTCTTTGTTCTTTTGATTTTCTATGCTCTTTGTTGATGCTCAGTTTTTGGAAGCCCGATAGAAGGAAGAAGCCCAACAATACAGGCAGAGAAGAGTTAGGGAGTGGATAGAAAAACCATTAAGCCCAAGTGGCAGGAATAATGGATCATAAGCCCATAAAATAAACAAATGGGCCTTGAGAAAGCAAACGGGCCTAAAGGAGCTTAGAAAGAGAAGTAGCAAACCCATTGGCAGTATGTGATGTAGAAAAGTGAGAATGGGCCACAGCAAGCCCAAAGTAATGCAAGTAAAGAAAGTAAGGGGTTGATGGAAAGCCCATGAGCCCCAAGGATGAAGGATAAGGTAATTAGGCCAGGGAAGCCCAAAGGAGTCAGTAAAAGCCCATGGGAAAGTAGAATTAGAAAAAGGGTCAAGAATGCCCAAGGAAAGTAAATGGGCCAAAGATGCCCAAGAAGAAATAAATGGGATAAAGGAGCCCACAAGCAATGTAATAAAAAAGCCCAAAATAGCATGAGTATGAATCCAATGACCATATTGAGTCATTGAGAGAGGAATAAGCAGTAAACCCAAAAAGGCCCAGCAAGCCTGGATCAAATAACATCATAGCGAGAGTGGCAGAGTGGTACGACAGGAAATGGTAACAAGATTACAGAAGGAGTAAAAGAATAGGCTGAAAGAAGAAAATCCCACAAATCAAGCAAAGCCTAGCCCCTAAAAGGAGCAGGCAATAAAGAATGGAAAATCAGAAAATAGATCACACCATAAGAAGTCAAGGATAGGCGGCAAAATGTGCAGACGAGCTTTTAGACCACGGCAAATGCATGAGCAGTGGACAAGTTTTGGACACACACAGAAGTGGAGCGCGCATAAGGCCTAGACATCACCAGCCTGTACCCAGCTAATACAGGAAGTGATGGGTTATGGGTCAAAGGTAAGAGAGGGTATGGTCTGGCGGAGGGGAGAGGGGAAAACCTATTCTGGGGTTCCTGCTCAGGTTCTTTTGGCTGAAATGTCCTGCTAGGATGACATGCCGCCCAAAAGAAGTAAAGATGAGTTAGAACCACTAGGTGCATGCCATAAGGGATAGCAAGAGAGAATACCCACACCGTGGCGAATAAGAATGCCACGGTGAGCAAGCAAACAAGATAATCTTCTTTGTTTGGTAATGGGAAGTGGTGCAACCAGCACAGGTAAGTGGTGCAACCAGCACAGGTAAGTGGTGGTGGCTGGACAAATGACAAACCAATAATGGTCGGCAAGGACACCCAAACCAGACAAATGTAGTTAAAGGCTAAAATGGTAAAAGCTAGTCACGGCAGGCAGTATATAAGGGACCCTTGCCGTGCACAAGAGAGGGGATCAGAACGGGAATAGTAACTAGGAAAAGGGAATCATAACCTTGCTAGATGGGTTAAGCACTGAGAAAAGAAAAAAGGGAAGAAAGAATTAGAAATAAGAAAAGCGGTGAGAAAAGAGAGAATCAGTAAGAGAAAACGGAGAGTGTAGAATGGTAGGCATGCACCAATAGGTTAATCCTCTCTCTCCCTCTAAAGACATACTCTCTACCAAAGGCAAAGGATTCTTTTGGGCACAAGCCATTCAGGCCCATTTCCCTTAAAGTGATTAATTTCTACGGTAGGATCTTCCTGAGAGATTATTCACATTGAAAAAAATGGTTCCCTCCTTGGTCTTGGTCCTGCAACATAACTTGGCATAACGAATTGATCTTTTCTTCCTTTGATAACTCATTTATTCCCTATTTTACTTCTGCCATTTTTCTTTATAAGGCGTTTCTTATCGTGTGGTCATCATTTTTAATTGGGGATCCTTTATTTATTCTGTCTAATGGCAAAAGTACTTTCTTTTATTACTATTATTACATCTACTTGCCATGACTCTTCCATAGTAGCTCTGCCTGCCATGGGCATGTGACCAAAGCTTTGGCAAATGACGCATAGTTTGTGCACAAGCCGGATCAAAGTGAGTTACAGTTGGACTGGTCCCAATTCTCTTATCCAGAACACTTGGGCCCAGTACAGCAGAAGGCAGCCTAGCCCAAAATCATAAAAAGGCCCACCACATTTAAATTGGCGACTCCACTGAGGAGTTGGGACGCAGATAGGGACAGAAGCCCTCGTAAACAAATGCCCCTAAAATCCAGGACAACGCGAAACATGAGCGCCGTGCCCTCTCAAGCAGAATTTAGGCCAACAACGCCTCACCAACAGTAGCCTAACCAGACAGAAGGTGTCAATAGAATGGGGGCTGAACCCCAACCATAGCCAAGAATTCCAACTGACAATGCCAACGTCTTTATTAAGGTGTTACAGTCATTGCAGCACTCACAGTAGCAAATGATAGAAGAAATCTGTCAGCTGAAAACAAACAAAACAAATGAGAAAGGGAGCCAACATGACCCGAAGCATGCGGCAGACAAAGAGGAAACACCAACAGGAGTTGTCCCATAGAATGTGAAACAACGTTTCATCACTATGGCCGAAGTAGCAGCCCTCCTAGAGCAGGAAAGGGCCAAAGCACCTAAGGAGAGATTCTATGCACGAAGACCTCCTTACCCATTAAGGATACTCAGCAAGCCATACCCCGAAAGTTACGAACCACGGGTCTTTGCGCAGTACGATGGTAGGAAGGGAAGTGTCGTTGAGCACGTGAGCAAGTTCATTGATACTCTTGGTCCTTATACGGCAGACGAGGACTTATGCCTTCGGGAATTCTCCAAATCACTATGTGACCGGGCATACACCTGGTACATCGGCCTAAAGCCAGGATCAATCCCGACTTGGGATGACATGGTGGATGTATTTTGCACCAAATACTTCCATGGAGAAGAAACAGTAACGCTTGCAACCCTACAAGCAACCAAGCAAAGAAATGGTGAGGATTTAATGGAATACATCAAAAGGTTTAGGGACATAGCACTTGACTGCTATGATCATTGTGAAGAAAGGACATTGGTGGAAATGTGTATGACAAATATGATCAAGGAGTACAGAGCCGTCTTGGAAAACTTAGAAATCTTCCAGTTTGCATAGTTGTTACAAAAGGCCAGAAAGACTGCCCAGTCAGTAAAGCCAAGTTCCGACAAAAGAAACGCTCCACAGGCTATGGCAGTATCCACTGGTGAACGAAAGAGGAAGATTGATGGAAGGGAATACGATACTCCTCCACCAATACCATGTACCCTAAAGGAGCTAGATGTGCTTCTAGACAAATGGATAGTAGACGGAGTCTTTAAGCTTAATCAAGTTTCCAAAGAGCCCACAGAGGAAGAGTGGAGGGACCCACGCTTCTGCCGTTTGCATAACTACGTACAACATCCTACTGCAGAATGTTAGACGCTTCGCAGATTAGTACACCGCAAGATCAAAGAAGGGACTATGGAACTATCCCAGCAGGAAGTTCAAAAAAACCCGCTCCCAAACCACAAAGGGAAGGGTGTAGCGACAATTGTGATTTGTGTGGATCCGGGGGAGGATGAAGAAGGGAATCTAGACCTGCCTGCCTCAGCAATTACCACATTGCAGAAGAGCTCCAAGTTCAAGAATCTATTCGACCAATTAGGGCTCACAGCAAAGGAGCAAAGGATAGCCACAGAGGCCCTGGTAAGCATTGCCTCTGGGGTAGGAGTAGAATGTTTAACGACAGAGGTAGCAGAGGACAGAGCCCTCTTGCAGGAATCAAGTGAGATCACTTTTAATGATGAGGATATGGAGGTGGGGTACTCAGACCACAAGCGGCTCCTTTACTTAGCAACATCTATAAACCAAATCTCCATCAAGAGAGCCTTGGTGGATACATGTGCTTCTGTAAATCTCATCCCATTAGGCACGTTACAAGCGGTAGGAATTTCATAAAGAAAGATTCAAGGGTGCCCAATGGAAGTGACAGGGTTTGGAGGAAAGGGCGAGTACACCGCAGGCCATATCCAACTGTGGTTAAAGGTGGACCTCATAGCTTCCCTAGCTTGGTTCCACGTGGTAAAAACGAAAGTCTCATATCATGTGCTCTTGGGGAGGCCATGGTTGCACAAGCACCGACTAGTCCCATCCACCTATCACTAGTGCGTGAAGGGAAGACTGAATGGCAGAATGATATGTATAGCAGCAAATCCATCGCCATTTGAGCAAGCTGAAGCTCATCTAGTAGAAACTATGTTCTACGACCAATGGGCACCATCTAGAGAGAACTCAGTATCAAAACCGCGAGGCACCTTCGTACCCAGGTGGGAAGACGTCCAGAGCGACCCCGAGCCTGATCTAAGGGAGTTACTATCACAAAAGAAGAAAAGGAAAGAAGCACCCGCTGCAGAGTCAGATGACACACCGCAATGTGTTAGGGTCCGAGGCCCTGATGGCAAGATTGTATACAAATTATGAAGGTGCGTGGGGTCCACGTGTAAAATGTAAGCGGGCCCCAGGCAAGAGTGGCAGCACAAAAGCATGGTGTGCTACATGGCTCAAGAAGGTTCAGAGGAAGAAACTAGCAAAGAAAAAGACAAGGAGCTTGTGGTAGAAAAAGATGCACAAGTTGTGGAAGAAGAAAAGTTGGAGGAAATTAACCTGGGACCTAACCCACAGGAACCAAGACCCATCTCGATTAGTTTGAGAATGTTAGGAAAGGAGAAATCAGAATTGATACTGTTGCTAAAAGAATTCAAAGATGTCTTCGCATGGGATTACAGTGAAATGCCAGGTTTGGATCCTAGGCTAGTAGTGCATACATTGAATGTGGACCCCGAGGCCAAGCCAATAGTCCAGCCTGCCAGGATATTCCACACCTAAATAGAAGGACAAATAGTTAAGGAGGTACAGAAATTGCTGGCCGCAGGATTCATCAAGCCTATTCAACACCCGCGTTGGTTATCCAACATAGTACCCGTGAAGAAGAAGAACAGGCAGATAAGGTGTTGCGTAGATTTCAGAAATCTCAACAGAGTCTACCCAAAGGACGAATTCCCATTGCCAAACACGGATTTAATGATAGATTTTGCAGTAGGAAGCACTATGTTTTCATTCATGGATGAATTCAGTGGGTACAATCAGATCAAAATGGCGCCAAGGGATGCAGAGAAAACTGCTTTTTGAACACCCATAGGCAACTTCTACTACACTATGATGCCTTTCGGGTTGAAAAATGCAGGTACAACTTATCAACGGACAATGACGGCTATATTCCATGACATGATGCATCAAGAACTAGAGGACTATATGGATGACATAGTGGTAAAATCAAAGAAGTGAGAAGAACACGCCCAAGTGTTGAGAAAGGTATTTGAGAGGTGTAGAGCTTACAAACTGAGAATGAACCCTCTCAAGTGTGCATTTAGAGTGTCCTCTAGGAAATTCCTGGGTTTCTTGGTTCATAGTAGAGGAATAGATTTGGACCCGGCCAAAGCTACGGCCATAGCAACCATGAAACCTCTAGCCACAGTGAAGGAGTTAAAGAGTTTCTTGGGGAAGGTCTCATATATCCGAAGGTTCATCCCTAGATTGGCATCAATTACTTCTGCTTTCGCCAAATTACTCAAAAATGGGCAAAGCTTCGATTGGGGAAAAGCACAGCAGACAGCCTTCAAAAGGCTGCAGCAGATTATGATGAACCTTCAAACTGTGTAAGCCCCAATCCGCAAGAAGCCATTGTTTCTCTACCTAGCCACCAACTCGTATGCCATAGGTGCATTGATTGCCAAGAAGATGGAGGTGGCATTGAGCAACCAGTTTACTACATCAGCCGTGTCCTGAAAGATACAGAAACTCGTTATCCAAGGGCAGAAAGGGCACGCTTGGCTATTGTATATGCCTCGCAAAGGCTACGCCATTATTTCTTGGCTTACGAGGTGTGGCTGATGACTAAGTCTCACGCAATCAAAGTTTTGTTGCGACAACTGATTCTCTCGGGCAGAATATCCCAGTGGTTATTGCAATTGTCACAATACGACCTGAAAGTAGGAACGCCTAAGGCAGTAAAGAGCCAGGCTATAGCAGATTTGTTGGCGCTGTTTCCAGGCGAAGAAGAATTCCCGCTGGATGATGAAGTCCCAAGAGAAGTAGCCATGGCAGAAAAAGTCAGAGAGCAATGGGTGATGAAATTTGATGGGTCTTCTACCACCGAATCAGGAGGAATGAGAGTAATTTTGTATTATGAAGAAGACAAGGCTGTGGCACTATCATTCAAATTAGAATTCGCTTGTTCAAACAACACAGCAGAATATGAAGCCTATCTAACCGGACTAGCCACGGCCCTCGAAATGGGAATCAAGCATTTAAGAGTAATTGGTGATTCAAACCTAGTGGTTTGCCAAACCAAAGGGAGCTTCTCCTTAAAGGAACCCAGCCTAGCCTCGTACAAAGCAATGGCCCAAAAGATGGAGGAAAAGTTTTCAACCTTTGAGATAGAGCATGCTCCAAGGAACAAAAACCGGTTTGCGGATGCGTTGGCCGTATTAGGCTCATAAATAATTTTCGAAAGGGATAGCACCAAGATAGAAGTCAGCAAGAGGAAAGAGTCTATTATTGAGATGTTAAAGGAAAAGTTCCAAGAGGAATAATGTGAAGGAGATTGGAGGATTCCCATAAGGGAGGCTTTGATGAAGGAAGGAAACACTGCAGCACTAAAGGTGCTAAAAGATTACGCCTTGGTAAAAGGAGAACTGTACCGTAGGATGCCAGGTGGGGTCTTGTCCAGATGCATAGGGCAGAAGGAGGCCCAAAGAAAGTTGAAGGAATTGCATGATAAGACTTGCGGATCCTACGGAGAGGTCAATCTTTACCGCAGACTTCAAAGGGTAGGTTTCTATTGGCCAAGTATGGGTAAAGACGCAGATCAAGTCCAAACCAAATGTGAGACCTGCCAGCTTACAGCAGACAGAGAGGAAAGTTACGCTGTGTTCGTCAACGAAGACTAGATGAGTCCATTCACGCAGTACTTAACAAAAGGTATCTTGCCACAAAAGCACAGTGAAAGATACAAGTTTAAGAGGTTGGTAACACGTTACTTTTTGCATAACGCAGTCCTTTTCAAGAAAGGGTATGATGGGGATCCTCTAAGATGTTTGGGTCCTGAGGAAGCAAAAGGGATGATAAAAGAAGTGCACTAAGGGGAGTGTGGGGAACACCAGGGGAAGAAAAAGTTGTACAGATGCCTGCTACAAATGGGTTACTACTGGCCTACCATGAAGAAAGATACAGCAGAATTTGTGAAAAAATGCCACAGCTACCAAGTACAAGCCAACCTGATTCAAACTCATCCACAGAACTTACACAGCATAGTCACCCCATGGCCCTTCTACATTTGCGGGCTTGATTTGGTGGGACCAGTTAATCCACCCTCGCATGGATATATATGGATCCTGGTGGCTATAGAATACTTCACCAAATGGGCAGAGGCAATGCCACTCCGTAAAACCACTAGAGGAGTAGTAGCAAACTTCATCAAAGAAAACATTATTGTGAGGTTTGGGGTACCCTATAGGATTATCAGTGACAATGGCACACCCTTTGTCAATAGTGATGCAAGGAAGATGTTGGAATTCTACCAAGTCAAGCACCATTGTTTATCGCCCTATTACTTTCAAGGAAATGGGCAGGCAGAGGCGACAAACAAGACCCTCATAAAGATCATCAACAAAATAAGCCAAGAGTATACAGGAGGATGGGCAATGCACCTGCCAGGCGATAGTTGGGCTTATAGAAATTCACCAAAGTCAGCCACAGGGTTTTCACCCTTTTCCTTAGTCTACGGGATAGAGGTAATGAGCCCGGCAGAAATGATGACTCCGTCTTTAAGAGTTATGCAGATGCAGGAGAAGGAAAAAGAAAAATGAGTCTTTGTGGCAAAAAAGTATGAAGACCTAGAAGGGCTTGACGAAAGAAGAGAAGAAAATAGATCACACCATAAGAAGTCAAGGATGGGCGACAGAATGTGCAGATGAGCTTTTAGACCATGGCAAACGCATGAGCAATGGACAAGTTTTGGACACACACAGAAGTGGAGCATGCGTAAGGCCCAGACATCACCAGCTTGTACCCAGCCAATACAGGATGTGATGGGTCATGGGTCAAAGGTAAGAGAGGGTATGGTCTGGTGGAGGGGAGAGGGGAAAACCTATTCTGGGGTTCTTGCTCAGGTTCTTTTGGGGGAAATGTCCTACTGGGATGACATGCCGTCCAAAAGAAGTAAGGATAAGTTGGAACCACTAGGTGCATGCCATGAGGGATAGCAAGAGAGAATACCCACACCGTGGCGAATAAGAATGCCACGGTGAGCAAGTAAACAAGATAATCTTCTTTGTTTGGTAATGGGAAGTGGTGCAGCCAGCACAGGTAAGTGGTGGTAGCTGGACAGCTAACAAACCAGTGATGGTCGGCAAGGACACCCAGACCAGACAAAGGTAGTTAAAGACTAAAATAGTAAAAGCCAGTCATGGCAAGCAGTATATAAGGGACCCTTGCCGTGCATAAGAGAGGGGATCAGAACGAGAATAGTAACTAGGAAAAGGGAATCATAACCTTGCTAGATGGGTAAGCACTAAGAAAAGAAAAGATGGGAGAAAGAATTAGAAATAAGAAAAGCAGTGAGAAAAGAGAGAATCAGTAAGAGAAAACGGAGAGTGTAAAATGGCAGGCATGCACCAATAGGTTGATCTCTTCTCTCCCTCTAAAGACATACTCTCTACCAGAGGCAAATGATTCTTTTGGGTACAAGCCATTCAAGGCCATTTCCCTTAAAGTGATTAATTTCTACGGCAAGATCTTCCTGAGAGATTATTCACATTGAAAAAAATGGTTCCCTCCTTGGTCTTGGTCCTGCAATGTAACTTGGCATAACGAATTGATCTTTTCTTCCTTTGATAACTCATTTCTTCCCTATTTTACTTCCGCCATATTTCTTTACAAGGCGTTTCTTATCGTGTGGTCATCATTTTTAATTGGGGATCCTTTATTTATTATGTCTAATGGCAAAAGTACTTTCTTTTATTACTATTATTACATCTGCTTGCCATGACTCTTCCATAGCAGCTCTGCCTGCCATGGGCATGTGACCAAAACTTTGGCAAATGGGGCATAGTTTGTGCACAAGCCGAACCAAAGTGAGTTACAGTTGGACCGGTCCCAACTCTCTTATCCAGAACATTTGGGCCCAGTACAGTAGGAGGCAGCCTAGTCCAAAATCATAAAAAGGCCCACCACACTCTTCATCATCACCTCGTTGTCTTCTTCTTCTTATTTTTTTCCTTTCACGCTGGGTCTGGACTTGGTTTCTCTATTCTCTTCTTCTTCTTCTTCTTTTTTTTTTTTTTCATTACTTTTCACTGGGTTTCTGGGCTTGGGTTCTCTTCTTTTCTTTTCTTTTTTTTTTCTTTTTTTTTTTCTTCTTTTTCTTTCTTTCTTTCTTCACTTTTCACGATCTTTTCTCTTCTCTTTTTTCCCTCTTTTAGTTCTTTCTAAGCTTTATAGTGTAATTTGTTGTGGTGTTGAAGGTGTTGGTGGTGTGAATGACCGGATCTGCTATGGTGGATTGGTTTGATGTTTTGTGATTTGCACGGTGAAGGTTTTTTTTTTCAGTTGGGTGCTGGGTTTGATGTTTTGTTTCTACTGCATCAAGTCAGTTTGTGGATCCCACAAAAAGTTGAGATTTTTGAGTTTTTAGAATGAAAACTCAACTGAGTTTAAAGGCCAAATAGAGCTAGGTATAAGTTGGGAATTTTCAAGTGAAAAAAATAAGTTATAGGGTGATGAGTTTTGAGTGATGAGTGATGAGATATCAATCACTCACCATCCAAACATGGCCTTATCTTGTCCACCAAACATTCAGTTGTTGATTCTCAAAAAATAAACAAAATTATGTAATTGTTTTGATTTATTTTTTTATTTTTTTTGCTAGGTAATTATGGTAGATAGAACTCTCGAGCTCATAAATACACATAGTACCGGGTACCACCAGGCAACGAGGCCCGGTGGTAATTGTTTTGATTTAATTATTCTTGAAAAAGATAATGTTTTATATATATATATATATATATATTTTTTTTTTTGAGAAGCGTTGTCTATTAATTTTACCTTACAGTAATAAAACACATGTATGTTTGTTACTACTTTGCTTCCTTTGGACTCGGCTACCTCCAGTTCAATCGAGCCAAGTCTTACCCGCTCCTTTTTTATACTGAATTTTGCAGCCGCACTACCGCTACCAATGTGCCATTGAAATACATGCTTCCAAAAATCGAAAATGTAACACATTAAAATTTGTGCCACAACCTGAGCCAATCTTTTTGTCGGCCGAATCATGTCTCTCTCGGGTTTCTGGGATCTGAAAAGTAGATTAATATTCTGTCAGAAGGATAGTGTGGATTTTTTTATAGAATTATGCTAGGGACACAATTTTTTTGTACAATTTTGTATTTGGCAAGTTGTGATTGGTAAGGGTATATCAGTGAGTCATGTGAGGACACAACATTACCAATCACAACTCGTTATGTGACGAATTGTGGTACAAAATTATGCCAAAAGTTGTGTCCCTAACACAATTCTTTTGTATGAACTATGATAAGAACACAACTTTTGACACAATTTTGTACCACAACTCGCCACATGGCGAGTTGTGATTGATAAGGGTATGCCAGTGAGCCATGTAGAAATACACTCTTATCAATTACAACTCACCATGTAGCAAGTTGTAGTACAAAATTATGCCAAAAGTTGTGTCCTGATATAATTCTTTTGTATGAATTATGCTACGTCATGCGCATATCTGTTTTGATTTTGTTATGTGAAAAAATGAAAAATGGGCAGAATCATTTGAGGTCAAAATAGTTGGCATTGGTCTTTTCAAAAATTAAAAAAATAGTTGGCATTTGTAAACACTTCAAATAAAAGTTTCTTCAAATTCCAAACATCACGTTTAAACACATGTTTTTAGTTTTAAATAACATTACACGTATTTTTACACATTTTTTTACCCATACATATTTTCAAAAAAATTGAAAACTGTTGTTTAAACACACGTACCAAACGGGCCCTAAAAACACTTGGATTCATTCTGAAATTATTCAAATTACAAAATGATAAACTTATATTAGACATTAGGATTAGACAAAATTACAAAATGAGACAAGTTACCCCAATAAAGGGAAATCTTATGTGAATGGGGTGCA
>JARYZH020000632.1:0-102766 GCA_030021035.2 Notholithocarpus densiflorus
TAAAAGTTTTTGACTTTGGTCATAACTTGATAAAATGGTAAGTTGTGATTGGAGTTCACTTTAACCTAACATTAATACTACTTTTATTATACATCAACCATAACAAGTCTATTAAGTAATTACGAAAAAAATTAAGTGTCCTTAGATTTATTTTTAATGTAATAGTATTTTCCATGAAATGTGATGGTAAGGCCAAAAGTGATCTTAAAGTCTAAAAAAAATGACATTTTAACAGGTGTTAATTAAATTAAGGGCCACTAGCTATTTAAAAGTAGAGTTAAACAGTAAAATAAGATAGGGACAAGATCTTCAATTATCTTTAAAGCATTTCCAAGTGCCACTAGCTATTTAAAAGCATAGTTGAACGGTGAAATAAGATTTATAAAAGTCAAGAAAAGTGAGTATAATAATTGTTGATGACTCACATTCACATGGTGTGCCCTATTTCATTCATCCATTGGACCAGGTGTTGAAATTATAACATCATATCATCATTACCCTGGGCAAAGTACTCTTTTTTTTTCTCTCTTTTCGTTTGCTTAGTAAAATACTGAACATGTTGCAGAGGAATCTTATCCAACTAAAAAAAAAAGCCAATATCTTTGATTCTCTTTAGGAGTGGAGTGGGTATAGATGAATTATTCGGTCCCACGAGTAAAGGCAATTCCAATAACAAAACTTCCTACGACTTTCCTTAACTATCCAACATAAAACTATCGTAGTGTTCCTCTTCAATTATTGTCTCACTATTTTTTTTCTTTTCAAACAGAGCACACAGAAAGTTTTTTCTAGCACCAAATCGTTCAAGCCTACTCGCATAAATGTGTGGCTTGGGATGAGACCAAGGGTACTAATAAGGGTTTAGCTCTAATGGGATTCATACTTATCTATCAACTTTTGACAAGACCAAAATTATAATTATATGACAAGTACCACTATAGAAATATAATTGCACTTTAGGCCTTATTAATAAATTATATCCAAAACTCTAATATAATATCATTTGACCCCTCTATGAAATATCCATAGTGAACAAAGTTATAATTAAACTGTCACTTTGTCCCGGTTTAATCTTTTGGTTATTCATATTTATGAAATCTAATTTCATTAAATATAAACTTTAGTAACTCTTTACTAAAGTGGCCGGTCCTGAATAACCAATTCCTATTAAACTTATCTCAAGGGGATATTTCGTGTCTCTGTAGATAGAGATTATGGATTCCATCTTGAGAATATGTATTCCCTCAACACTACGTGTTGTTACCTAACATACTGAAGTTTTGACCGTTAAATTAGATCTCACTTCTGATATATCAAAGTAACTTACATTACATGATCGGGTTCACTAGCCTCTCATGATTAAGAGTCTATGAAATTAGAAGTCGTAAGATTTATTATTCAGATGACAGTTGTTAATTGAATAATTAATCTCATAGCAGCCCAGTTCAATATGTCTTATACACTTAAGACACATCAACACATCAACTAGAAGTCTTTACTTCCATGATCAAGACAAACCATCTTAGTTGATGTGTTATAGTCTTCGCAGATGAAACGCCCACTTTCATCACCGACTACTAACTACATTTTGAGTTTACAAAGAACTTGTGATTTATATATTCTATAACTAAATCACATATAGCACATACAATGCATCTCAAGGACTATGATAATGTCTAATTAGTTTATATACATATAGTCTCATATAATTAAACAATTTAATCATTTATAACATACCAATAAATTAGATTTTAGAGCATAAACCCTAACACTTTTCCCATTGGGTTTATTATTTAGCAGAATGTATCATAATCATAGTGGAAAGATTCTTCACTTTCATAATCATTGTCATTCATTTTTTGAAAATCTTTTTTTTTTTTTTTTTTTTTTTTGGTATTATATCTTGGGATACCCTTAGAAAAGTCAAAACAATATGTATCTGTAAATAGTTATTTAAAGTTATCTTGACACCTTGACTTGGAAACAGCACCAAGTTAGAGAGTGATACTCTCCTGAGGTGCTTGCTCAAATTTTATTAGTTACCCGTATCTCAAGGTGAGGAGTTACTGATAAGCTGATATGGCCACATGATATAAGGTCAAAATAAGCTACCATTGAAAGTTGGAGGAACTCAGTAATGGATTCTCATCAGAGGGTCATAGTTTTTAGATGGAGACATTTGTGGGGATTGAAGCTTTCACTGAAGTTAATAATTTTTGTGTGGAATGCATGAGGCCTTACTCATCAAATCAAATGTACGTTTTTAGACCCCTTAAAACACAAGTTGTTTAACCTAGATATTTAGCCAAGTGATTACTTAGATAAATTATTCAGATCTAGGTTAACACATGTAAATCATATCATGTAAATAATGCGGAAATATAAAAAACACAACGATATGATAACCTAGGAAAACCAAACCGGTAAAAAACCTGGGGAGGATTTAACCTAGCTATCCTCAAGGTAAAACAGATCTACTATGAAAGAATTGAAGTTTTACAATAGAACTTAGACTACTAACATCCTATTGCTACCTCGTGTAGAAAACTTACTACCATGACCACGTGACAACTCCGAGTCCACGGACTACTTCTTTCCTTGATCCACAGCAACCACAAGTACTCCCACTTGTGTTTTTCTTTAAGCTCTTGAAACAGCAACTAAAGAGATCACCAAGTTCTCGACATCAATCTTGATCTTGATAACCCTAAGTGTGTATGAAGGTAAACACCTCTAGATCTCACAAAAGATTCACACACACAGCATATCAACAACATCTAAAACGTGGCTAGGGTTTTTTCTTTTATACTTAAAGCAAAACATAAAACCCTACACGTCGTATAGGCCTGGGCTGAGTTGGAAATTCTGCAGAAAAAACAATCTGCACGAGCTTCGATCGATCGAGTCTAATTTTCAATCGATCGAGCCTTGCAGATTTAGCCAATAAATTCTGCAATCACTCGATTCCAACTTTACAAATAATCACACTTTGAGCAAGCCTAAAACTAGACCTAATGTTTTGATCATGGTTTGCCAACACATTACAAGTTGAAGTTCTAATACATTTAGATCCTAAAATCTTATAACCTAACAAACTCCCTGTCACGCCCCAAACCCGATACCTGGATTTGTGACCATGACCGGCATGCTAATATCAAGCCTAAACCTGATATTAACAAGAACCAACTTAACTTTTACAAATCTTATACAAAAGCTTTCCTCTTTCTTTTCATTCTTGTTTCTTTACTTAAATGATATAACCTTTCACTTGACATTCAGAGCATCTACCTTGTACTCCAAAGAATAACATAATTCACCAGTTACTCAAATTCTGAATTTCACATAATTCATCTCTTAATACTTTAGGGTACACAACTTTCATTAGATCCTAAAATACACAATACTACAAAACTAAACATCAAATTGCTAATTTAGGATCTATACATATAAAACTAAAACCAGCTCCTTCCAAAACTCGACTAAGGCTCCCTCTGCTCCAAAATAAAACCTGCTAACTGAAAGAGTGGAAAGGGTGAGCTACACAGCTCAGTAAAGGTAAGATATATGAGAATTTAATAAGGATGCATGTAAATCAAATCATTTCATTCTATGCATATTCATATAGGAGAACATCTTTTCATGCATAGTATTTTATACTATTCATAATAATAACTTATATGCTTTTCATAGGTAAATAATTGTTCTCCTTTTTCTTATCAGAATAATATTATCAAAACCTTTCGGATTCAATTTCTTTCATTTCTTATAAAGTCACCAAATATAATATTGATTGTTTAACATCAATATATATGTATTCTCATTACAAAATAATCATTGTAACTTAAATAAGATAATTGGTAACTTTGTCTTAAACTGGAAACATCTTAAAGAATAATAAAACTTTCCTTCATAAACTTATTCTCGTAAAATACTATAACTTTCATAAATCATAAAGCTTAACGTTTCATAAAGAAAACCAGATATCTAATAACTTCTTAACATAAACTTTACTTTCATCAAAAACTTTATCTTTATAGCATAACAGAACTTCAGAAACTTTTATCTTTAATGAACGGCTTTCTTTTCATCAGCAACTTCTTCTTTTCATGAGAGCTTTTAACTTTTCACAATGCATGTAAACAAAATCATTCTCTCATGCTTAATAACATAATATAGCTGTTCATAAATAACTTATTGGTTAGTCCATAACTGATAAGTCTGTACTTATTTGGGAGGCTTCTAGCACTGCCGTGCTAGGCATCCAGCATTCCCCACAATGCCAGGGATTCCCGGGATCACATCATAACACATCTTCAACCATGGGGGTAGGTTGACTTCCTCCACAAGTTGGCCAATGGCCATAACCAACAAGGGCGGGTACAGCAGAGCCAGTCCCACTTAATGGCCAATCATATAACATTTTCCATGGAAAGTCAGTAATTAACCCCTACTGACAGAGTTCAGATCACCAGAGGACATAACCCGAAAACCTTTCATTCTTATACATCATACTGAAATTTCTTATTTTGCATAACTTCATAATAATAGCATTTCCATTCTTTTCTTTAAACGTCATGTTCGTGGAAATTAGTAATGGCATTAATATGCTTAAATCATATACATAATGTTTCGAAAGCTCACGAACATATCATTGTCAGAATAATGATTATATGCTATATCTCTAATCAAAAACATTTTAATGCATAATACACTTTAAAATAACCTCATGACTTACCAAATACCCATATAACTTATCCCTTACCTGAAAGCAGAGGAACCGAGAGCCTACAGTCGAAGGAGCTTAGACTTGGATACTTGTAACACCTAAACCAAAATCAAAGCTTATTACTATCCATTACTCCTTATCATAAACTTACACATTCATCTCAAAACCTATTTCTTATAATCAAGGAAATCCTATTCCCACCTCAACGAGGTTCCCACAAACATATTATGCACACATCAACAAATAATGTACCAAACTAAAGAAAAACTATCATTCTCATATTCAGATCATGTCAATCAGCCTTAAAATCAATTCAGAACATGTTTGAGATTGGAATCAATGGTGCATGCATAAACTTACACAAGACAACATACAGCATTAACAAAACAGCTTCATAAAAACAATAGTCACATGGTTTAGAACCCCTCCTTTGAGTACTAAACCTCAAAACAAGTTACATAACAATTAATCTATGATCGAGACATACCAAAAGATAAGCATAATAAATTATAGCTCAAATCATTCACCCTAACTTTAGAATTAAATCCTCAAAGTTAGGCATGTCCCTTAGTGTTCACTGTTTTATTCCAGCAGCATATACTTCACTTATAAAATACAAATGGGCTATCAATTCACATCCAAACGTCATGCAATTTTACAGGACAACTCCTCTGGATGTCTGGTAAATACCATATCAATTTCGGAGTCAAAGCATAAAACAATAATTTACTAAAAATCACGCAAGACAGCATACTCAAATCTGTCCTGACAGAATTTCTTGCAACTTGAAAATTAAACCATTATCTTTATATTGATCCAAATGCTGTGAGACCACTTCCATTTCATCCATATGTGTCTTAGATTTCATAGGAAATAACCCTAGCATCCAAATTCACTTTATACCATTTAATACATAATTAATCACGCATAAACACAGAATCTGTTACAGAGGCAGCTCTGAAACATTTTCTTGTAAAATTCACAAACAATTATCAAACAATGGTATTTTCATGTGGGGATTTTTATACACTCATTAGACATGTTAGAAAACACTTATACACAGTCATTTAATCATTTATAGCAAAATTACATACAACCAAAAATCCCAGCAGCAGCATCAAAAATACTCATCCTAACTGTTTCTTGCTTCCTTAATCATATACCATCATCAATTAGTAAAAACCCTAATCTACCTTCAACAAATCACCAACACAGTTTCAAGGCTTCTTAAAACAGCATATATATATATATATATATATATATATATAAACCTACAAGTTTCATGATTTCCTAATTTCACAAACCACAAATACCAATACTAAAGTTTCCATGAAGAAATTATGGATTCTAAGGTGAGAGTAGCTAGAACCCTTACCAAGTTTATGGTTCATGAGGGGAAATAAGCATAGAATCACTCTTGCATGAAAGGAATTCCCTTTCCTAGTGGCTGGACCGAGTATGAGAGGCAGAGAGTTTGAGAGAGTCTTTTCTTTCTTTTGGTGATAGACCGTGGGAATGAAAGAGGGAGAGAGCTTCTTGAGTTTTCAGTTTCTTTGAGAGTGTGTGAAGAAGATATGAGATGGAATTTTAACTTTCTTTTGGTGTGTGAACCCGTGGACTTGAGAGAAGACTCATGAGAGCTTCCTAGCACTTTCCTTAAGAGAAAAGAGAGTAAAGTGAGGTGAGGAAATTCTGATTTGTGTTTACCCGTGGGAATTGAGAGGCTTCTTGGATGTTCTAATTGTTTGAGAAAGTCAAAGAAAAGGTGAGGTGGAACTTGTTCATTGCATGGCCAAGTCTTGGTCTTTGGGGTTTAAATGCATGATGCTTTGGCATTATATGTGTTGAATTTCCATTGGTTGCATGTGGGTGAAATTTCTACTATACTATCTCATGCATCATGCTTAATTAAAATACCAACTATGTATCTAATAACTTAAACCACATAATATAATTTGCACATACTAAATATATATTTATAATACAAATAGCCATTTCAATTATTTATAATTCTTATTCAAAGGTATTATAAAATAATATGCTTATCAAATACTCTTATATTAATTTTAGAAAGTAAGTGGCTTAAAAATAATAATTAACCACTCAAACACATAGTTTAATTATAAAATTGGGTCGGGGTGTTACACTCCCCCTTTGGCAATCCGTGACAAAACATATAACAAAATTGAAATGCTCAAAGTTACAAACAGCCCATTAAACATTAAACATGCCCAAAAACAATTCAATCTAACTACTATCTATCAGTTGTCAATGTAGACAGCACCACGACTAAATAAACCTGTATATTCCTGAAACACTCAACAAACACATAAACGCATGTGTGGAAAATACAAGTAAAACAAAATAAAATTCTTGATTTCACAAAACAAAAAATAAAAGACATATATCATGAATAACCTCATAATATAAATCAATAGCCAATGTAGCACATGTGAAACAAGAAACAATAATAGAAATAAAAACATAGTGTCTCCCCTTAACATATACAACCCACAGGAAAATAAATACATCAGAAGAAGAAATAAATACATCATAAGCCAAAAATAAGTACATCATGAAACTCCTAGATACAGTCTAAAGCTCCAAAAACTCAAAATCTCCCCCTATCTCCATTAATATGTACTTCCCCTTTTTGTGACGAATTTCCAAAGGGCAATCAAGGCTCATCATCAAAAGGAGGTGGTGGAGTAGACCACCGAACACTCACCAAATCAGCACGCAATGCCTAAAGCTCCATGAGCACATCCACCAAAAGCTAACCATGTGCCGCCTGAACGGTCATGACAGTATCCAACATACTCCGAACGGATGAATCACCCGAAGAAGAAGGTGGAGGATCAACAGCAGCTGTGGGATCGACATAGGCCTCAACAGTAGGGTCACCTGAAGAAGGAGGCTGAGCTGCAGCACCTGTGGAAGACTTTACTCTAGGGCGTTTAGAGTTAGCTTTCACCTGAGTTGCTCTCTGCCTAAGGAAGGTGGCACCTATGGGAGCTATAATATGTACGAGCTCAGACGCGGGAAACTCCTCTAATCCTAAATGTAACAAAATCCTATGAATAAAAACAAGGAAGAAAAGACCATGTGCAGTAGAGCTACTCCTATGAACCTCAACCAAGGAACGAATGAAAAGAGTAGGAAAACTCATAGGAGCATCAGTCACAAGGGCATACAAAAATGCACATCTCTCAATAGGAATGGTGTGTGTTAGGACATATGTGTTTCACATGTTAAGAACATATGTCATGATTTTATGTAATTGGCTAATCCTTTGACAAAACGCACTTTACTTGTATTTGGGTAGATCTAGGATGTGTTTTAAATACTTCAAGAAACCATATTTCAAGATCAAGTGTTAAAGCCTTCAAGTCTGTCCAAGAAAACAAGCTGAAAGTGCAAAATTACTAAAGCTCGACAGCTGCATCTATCAAGCTTAAGAAAGCTGTTTCAGCCCCGTGTTCTCGACACTTGCTCGACAGCTTCTCGACACCTCCTATCTGTCGAGGTTTATGAATTTCAGAATCTTGATCTGATTTTCTTGGGATCTGTGATTATATGTTTGGGCTTTCTTTTCTCCTAACCCTAAACATATAAAATGATTGTTTTAAGGGCCGTCAAAGAGTTCACAAGTTGCACAAGCATTGAGCAAACCTTGTTCAAGCAAATTGTGACCGGAGACAAAGTTCTTGCCCTTGTTCATCTCTTTCTCTTAAAGAAGTTGCGTGTATTTGCACCATAGGGTTTTGTGATTAAGCATCTTCTTGATCTTCATCGTGTGGATGAACTAAAGAACTTTGCAGCCAACAACCTTCTTAGTTGGTGATTGAAGTCGCGTACTGGGATCCACGCATTGGTTAGTCACGTACTTGGGAGCCGTGCATCAGAAAGGGAAACTGTCACTACAAAACAAATCCAATTGGGTATTGGGGTAAGGGTTTAACTGTAGGTTGGTAAGGTACTTGGGATTCCTTTACTTGTAACCGCTTGTTGTGATAATAGTGGAGTTTCGGGAGTGGTGACTTGAAAATCATCCGGTGGGGTTTTTGCCGTTAGGTTTTCCCCATTCGTAAACAAATCACCGTGTTATTTATTTTCCGCTGCATATTTAGTTTATTGGTGATTTGTTTGTGCTACCACGCGTTTGCATGATAAATTGATTAATTAATAACTTGGCTAATTAATCAATTAATTTCTATCACAAGGGGTCAATTCAGTTTGTGGCCTATCAAGTGGTATCAAAGCAGGCACACTCTAATTAGGTTTTAATCTTTGCTGTGTTGATCCATTGACCCCTGTTTGTCATGGATAGAGGACAGTCACTAATTATACCTCCTTTATTTGATGGCACTAACTATGCATACTGGAAAGTACGCATGAGAGCTTTCTTGCAGTCTCTAGATGAGAAGGTGTGGCAAGCTGTGGAGATAGGCTGGACTAAGCCGACAGAAGCGTCGGCCGATTGGGATGATGCCAAGATCAAGGCGGCAAACTTCAACAGCTAGGCATTGAATGCTCTATTCAGTGCAATCACCAATGAGGAGTTTAAGAAGATATCCTTTACTGAAACTGCCAAGGAGGCTTAGACCATCCTCCAGACAACCTATAAGGGTACAAAGGCTGTCAAGGATTCAAAACTACAGAGGCTCACTACAAGCTTTGAAGAGATTAAGATGGAGGAGGATGAGTCGTTTGACGAGTTCTATGCTAAGCTTAAAGACATAGTGAACTCAGCGTTTAATCTTGGGGAGACCATTCCTGAACCCAAGATTGTGAGGAAAGTGCTCAGATCTCTGCCGGAGAGATTCCATGCCAAGATTACGGCTATCGAGGAATCAAAGGATATTAACAAGATTCCTTTGACAGAGCTGGTTGGTAATCTACAAACTTACAAACTAGTGTTAACAAGGATTGGTAAGTCAGGCAAGAACAAGAGCATGGCACTGAAGGCCAATAACAGTGAGACAGATGAGTCTTCAGATGATGAAGATTCCAAGATGAAGTCCTACATCATCAGGCAGTTCAAAAAATTTATGAAGAACGCAAATGGAACGGGCTTCGACAAGGACCGTAAACAATCCAGTTCTTCTCAGTTTAAAGGCCAAGACAAAGGGAAGAAGGATGCTAAAGAAGGTGGTCAGTACACTGTCCCTGCAGGACCTAAGTGTTTTAAGTGTCAAGGTTTCGGTCATATGAAACATGAGTGTCCTACATATCTCAAGAGCATTGGGAAGAGCAAGGCACTTGCTGTTACTTTGAGCGACACCGAGCCTGAGGATGATTCCGACAATGAGGATGACGGAATCTTAAATGCCTTCACTGCCACTGTCAATCCTACTGAGGGGATTGTTGAAAATGTGGATGAAGAAGAAGAATTGGTGGATTCTAAGTTTGAGAAGATAGATGATCAAGATGATATCCATACAGCCTATGAGAAACTATACAAGCTTTCTGAGAAACATGAGAAACTCTATAGGCTGGCCACCAAGAAGGTCAATGATGTGGAACTTGATCGTGAAGAGCTTTCCACAAAATTTGATGAAGCTAATCAGATTATTGGAGCACTAAGATTCGAGAACAATTTCTTGGCTGAGAAGACCAAGAAGCTTGAAGCAGAGTTGTTTCAAGTCGGAGCTCAACTGGAGAGGACTTCAAGTGTAAAGCTTGATGAGATGCTAAATCTTCAGAAATCTGCTTCCGATCGAATAGGTTTAGGGTATGGTCTTTCTTCCTCTAATATTGCTTCTACTAGTTTTACTGTTTTTGTTCCCCCTGCTAATAATGATGAAATTAAGAACAATGTTGTTGAAACTGTGTTAGCTAGTGAGAACTTAGACAAGAATAAATCTATCTTAGGAGCACCCCCTAAGCAAAATAAGAAAGAAGCTAAGAACCCTAAGGCTAAAAAGGCTAACTCTCATAAGCCTAAACAGAAGAAGCAGCATCTCTGTCATTATTGCGGAGCTGCTGGTCATACTCGACTAAATTGCTATAAGTGGCTTGCCACTCAACAGAGCAACGGCATGATAGCATCTGGACATATGTGTTTCACAAGTTAAGAACATATGTCATGATTTTATGTAATTGACTAATCCTTTGACAAAACACACTTTACTTGTATTTGGGTAGATCTAGGATGTGTTTTAAATACTTCAAGAAACTATGTTTCAAGATCAAGTGTTAAAGCCTTCAAGTCTGTCCAAGAAAACAAGCTGAAAGTGCAAAATTACTAAAGCTCGACAGCTGCATCTATCGAGCTTAAGAAAGCTGTTTCAGCCCCATGTTCTCGACACCTGCTCGACAGCTTCTCGACACCTCTTATCTGTCGAGGTTTAGGAATTTCAGAATCTTGATCTGATTTTCTTGGGATCCGTGATTATGTGTTTGGGCTTTCTTTTCTCCTAACCCTAAACATATAAAAGGATTGTTTTAAGGGCTGTCAAAGAGTTCACAAGTTGCACAAGCATTGAGCAAACCTTGTTCAAGCAAATTATGACCGGAGACAAAGTTCTTGCCCTTGTTCATCTCTTTCTCTTAAAGAAGTTGCTGTGTATTTGCACCATAGGGTTTTGTAACCAAGCATCTTCTTGATCTTCATCGTGTGGATGAACTGAAAAACTTTGCAGCCAACAACCTTCTTAATTGGTGATTGAAGTCGCGTACTGGAATCTGCGCATTGGTTAGTCACGTACTTGGGAGCCGTGCATCAGAAAGGGAAACTGTCACTACAGAACAAGTCCAATTGGGTATTGGGGTAAGGGTTCAACTGTAGGTTGGTAAGGTACTTGGGATTCCTTTACTTGTAACCGCTTGTTGTGATAATAGTGGAGTTTCGGGAGTGGTGACCTGAAAATCACCCGGTGGGATTTTTGCCGTTAGTTTTTCCCCATTCGTAAACAAATCACCGTGTTATTTATTTTCCGCTGCATATTTAGTTTATTGGTGATTTGTTTGTACTACCACGCGTTTGCATGATAAATTAATCAATTAATAACTTGGCTAATTAATCAATTAATTTCTATCACAAGGGGTCAATTCAATTTGTGGCCTATCAGTGTGCAAATGAGAGATAGGCCAAATAGAATGACAAGAAATCTAGAAAAAAAAATAATGGATCTCAGTAAGCTCATGGAAGGTAATATGAGGATCAGTACCCCACTAAATGGAAGTATCAGTGAGATATGACATAATGTCATCAACAGGTGGGGTCTTTGAATAAGGGTAAACAGGCTGTCATACCAATGGTACCCCAAAAGCAGAGGCCACTACTAAAGGAGTAATGGTATACTCTTCACCCCTAATCCAACTCATCACATACTGGACGTTGGAATCATCGGAGTGGACAGAGAGGTTCGAGTAGAACTCTCTAATTAAGGCAGCCGGAGGAGGATGAGAAACATCCAACAAAGATAACCAACCCCTATGCTCAAAGTTCCTCCTAATCTTCGGATCTAACTCGTCTAAAATTACCTTTCTCTTAGCCCAAACAGACCTAAATATGTTCAGCTTCTTATAGGTTTCTTGGTTTTTCTCAAACCTAAACCTCTCACTATCGAAAGCTGGGGTAAAGGTGGAGGTGGTTTTCTTGTTGGTCCTAGTCTTCCTAACCATGATGCTAAGGGTTGGAAAGGCAAGACACAGCAGAAACCAAAGAAAGAAAACAAAACCAAGGGCAGACTGCATTAGACAAGGTTAGAGAGAAAAATAGAAAATAACAATCTATATGATGCATGACATGTATGAACAAATGATGCATGCTCTAATGCATTGAAAACTGTTCAATTTTACTTTATAATCCAACAATTGACTTGAACATAGAGTTTTAGAACAAAAACCCCAAATTTTGAAAAACCCAATTTCAAAAATCCCAACAAATTGATCAATTTATCATTACATTAGTTAGATAACATTATATAATGACATAATCAGTCAATGAAACAAGTCAATTTCATCAATTTTAGCCCAATTGAACAAAATCCCCAATTTCATGTAGTTTCAAACCCTAGAATTTCAAAATTTTCCCAAATCACAAATTTAATCAAATTAAAGCATGGGAATCATGTTAACATCATCTAGAGACAAAAACCCAATGATCAAATGTGAAAGAAAATAACTTAAAAATCAAAAACCCCAAAAATATTGAGTTCAAAAATCTCATGTAAAATGCATGAAAATTGTAAATAAAATGAAAAAGAAGAGGTAAAAGTGACTTACAAGCACAAGATGACAAAATCCTTGAGAAAAATTTGGAAGAAAAATGACAAACTTTGCTTAGAATGGATCGCTCGAGCACGAATAGAGAAAGAGCTTTTGAAAAAGTTTGAAAAGTGTAAAGAACACGTGAGAGAAAAACCTTTTTAAAAACTCACTGACCGATTTTTGATCGGTCGAAAATTAGATTCGATTGATCGAAGAGCAACTTCAATCGATCCAGCACCAATCGAGCACCGATCGAGCCAGGCAGATTGTAACCAAAGTTTTCATCGCATTTTCGATCGGTCGAGCAACAGGTTTGATCGATCGAAAATCTGAAGAAAAAAAAAAGATTTTTGAAAAACAGAGCATTTTAATGCAGAAACACCTCAAAGCTCATTGTTTTATGAATAAAATGCATGAGTATGAGATGAAAAGTTTTTCAAAAACACTTGAATTCAATCTGGATCTCCCAAAAATAAGTTTTTCAACCAATTTGTCCTCAACAACTCAAACATTAAACACATTTTGCATTAAAATCAAGGAATTCTTAATCTTGGATGGCCACAACAAGATCACACACAATATCATGTACTAAGTTTAGCAAAGAATAACTTGTATAGTGTTTGCAACTAGCAATAGCATGAGATACATGTGAGGTGATAAGTAAATAGAGATCAATCACAATTTCTACAAAATTCATCACATAAGTTTGATAGTGACTATCACCTAAAGAGTTACATCATATAACTCTCACATCTCCTAGAAAACAAGCTTGCAATCATGTAAGTTTCTTGTTTTGCCTCATAATGTACACACCAATTTTATTTAATTTTGAATTTATTATAGCCCAATAATGTACACACGAAATTTATTATTTAAACCGAGGCTACACCTTATGTTCTTTTTGTGCATGTGCTACACTTTCTCGAGCACAAAATCATATGATATGCACTAAAGTGTCCATGATTGGCTAGTAAACAGTGGTGTGATAGTTATTTATGCCTTTTTCTTAGGATTTTTTAGTCCTTACAATCAAAAGCATGTGACTTCAAAATCAAGATCATGTGATCAAAAACTATAAACAAATCCCACACAACATGCACTACATAGCTAAAACTAGCAAAGTGTAGAAAAATAAGCTCATCCAAGCTAAACAAGGTACATAAACATGTTATATAAAGATAATATGACCAACCTTGATTATAAATCCAAGAATAATAATGCAAAACACATTTTTCCTTCCTTATCCTTTCCTTTTTTTTTTTTTTTTTGAAAAGAATAACAAACACAACCTATCATGAAATGCATGAATGTTATGCAATGCAAATCCTAAAAACAAAAACAGCAAAAAAGAAAGGTCACAAAGAGTAAAGAGATGAAGCACAAGGACCATGTCAGAAAGACTTAATTAAATTAAGCCTTTTGCATTCAAAACTTTTTAGATGCAACTCTAGCATTGGAGTTATTGTTCATATTAGAATGATGAGCAACTCCAGGATTGGAATAAAGGTTTAATGACTTTACCAACTCACCAATAAGTACCATAGGATCTTGTGCTTGAGGCACAGGTACTTTAGGCTTATTTGCTCGCTTTGCAGCTTGCAACTTGAAACAATTTGGACGAATAACCCATAAAGGTCTATCATGCAACTTATCCTTAGGAAGAGTAGGATTCTTAAGCTTAGACTCTTTAAGATCAACCCTAATCTTCCTAGGAGGAGTAACTTCTACTGGTTTGACAATCTCACTCACGGGGGGCTCGGAAGAAGAAACAAAGTTTGTGGAATGAGTTTTAGACACAGAGATACTATCTTCAAAACCTAGACCAGTTTTGTCTAAGGGAGACTTCTGAATACTCAACATGTGTTCAAGTTTAGAACTAGCAGTCCTATTTGTTTGTTCTCTAGTAACAAATAATTCAAGTTCCAAATTCTTAACTTTATTAAGTAACAACATGTTTTCAGTATTCACCTTATCAATCAATTTATTAGTATCAAACAATTTCAACAACAAATTTTTCTTATCAAGTTCAAGAGAAGCAATTTTCTTTAAATCTAAATCAACATTCATAGCATCCTTTGCAACAACCTTGCAAAGCTTATTATAGCCTTTTTGCAAATCAGCATTCTCAGAGAGTTCCCCATCAGAAGGGTTCTCATCAACCACAACACTTTCATCAACTATAGTAGTAGCTGTGAAAGCAATGAAGTTTCCATCCTCATCACTACCAGATTCATGATCAAAAATTTCATCATCACTAAGGGTTACAGCCATAACTTTACCCTTTGATCTCAAGAATGTAGGACATTCTGATTTTACATGACCATACCCTTGACAACCAAAACATTGTTGACCCATAGAATTATTAGAGGTTTGACCAACTTTTTCTTTAGATTTATCATTATTATTCACTTTAGTGGGTTCATTCCTCTTAAAATTCCTAGGTTTAGCATTGTTTTTACCTCTTGCCCTTATGTTGTTGTTCCTAAGAAAGTTTCTAAAGTTCTTGGCAAGATATGCAATCTCAGTAGTAGTGAGTTCATCATTAAATCCATTACTATCAACATCATCAACTGACTTAAGAGCCATTGATTTGGATTTGTTTGTCTTAAGTAGGTCTAACTCATAGGACTAGAGAGATCCTACAAGCTCATCAACAGGGATGGAGTTCACATCCTTGCTTTCAGTGATGGTAGTCATTTTGGGTCTAAAATCCTCAGTCAAGGATCTAAGAATCTTCCTAACAATCTTAGGTTGATCATAAATTTCACCCAAATTATAAGCAGAATTAACAATATCATTAAGCTTAACATAGAATTCATCAAAACTTTCATCATCAGACATCCTAATGCTTTCAAATCTAGTTGTTAACTGCTGCAACTTATTAATCTTAACTGCCTTTGTGCCTTTATGCACAGTTTGGAGAATATTCTAAGCAGTATGAGCAACCTCAACATTAGAGATTCTCTTGAATTCCTCCATTGAAACAGCATTAAAAATAGCATTTATGGTTTCTCTATTAAAAGCGACTGCTTCTTTCTAAGAAGTTTGCCACTCACTTACAGGAATAGTCGGCTTCTCCCATCCGTATTCAACGGAATTCCAAACTTTCTCATCAATAGATTTCAGGAATGCTTTCATCCTTACTTTCTAGTAGGCATAGTGGTTCTCATCAAAGTGAGGTGAGATCACAAGAGAGTGACCGTGTTCCATTACAACAGGGGTCAAGAATCAACTTTTAGATCAAAGGATCTAAATACTAGAGCTAACCCGCTTTGATACCACTTGTACGTTTTTAGACCCCTTAAAACACAAGTTGTTTAACCTAGATATTTACCCAAGTGATTACTTAGATAAATTATTCAGATCTAGGTTAACACATGTAAATCATATCATGTAAATAATGTGAAAATATAAAGAACACAACGATATGATAACCTATGAAAACCAAACCGGTAAAAAACCTGATGAGAATTTAACTTAGCTATCCTCAAGGTAAAATAGATCCACTATGAAAGAATTGAAGTTTTACAATAGAACTTAGACCACTAACATCCTATTGCTACCTCGTGTAGAAAACTTACTACCACGACCACGTGACAGCTCCGAGTCCACGAACTACTTCTTTACTTGATCCACAGCAACCACAAATACTCCCACTTATTTTTTTCTTTAAGCTCTTGAAACAGTAACTGAAGAGATCACCAAGTTCTCGACATCAATCTTGATCTTGATAACCCTAAGTGTGTATGAAGGTAAACACATCTAGATCTCACAGAAGATTCACACACACAGCATATCAATAACATCTAAAACATGGCTAGGGTTTTTCCTTTTATACTTGAAGCAAAACATAAAACGCTACACGTCATATGGGCTTGGGCTGAGTTGAAAATTCTGTAGAAAAAAACTGTAAAGTTGTAATTTACAACTATGTGTTTTGTTGGCTTTAATTCTGTGCCAAATTTGATTGTAATTTCATTCAATCTGTTGTACCCTGTATTTATTGTGGGATTTAATTGTAAGGGTTGTGTGAGAGAGAGAGTGTGTGAAGACTCAAACAATTGAAGACTGAAGAGTTTTCGCGGGTATCTCGCGACTAAGCATCCCGCGAAATGATACATGTGCCCTGCACATGACTGTAATGCGAAAAGTCAGGACAGGATGAAGACAGCTGTGTTTCGCGAGTAGCTCGCGGGTAAGGCCTTCTCGCGAGACACTCGCAAAACATTTTGTTTTGCCAAATTGTCCTATCTGATACACACTTTCTGTACCCACTCTATATATACCCACATTACCCACAAATGTTGAGGAGTGTTTTTGAGAGAAAACCCTAGCCACAAACCTTGAGAGTTAGAGATTGTTATACCCATATATCTCTACACATTTGCTTGTGGATTTCCTCAACTCCTACCTCTCCATTTCCATACCATTGAGAGGTTGATAGCCCAATACTTACCACACCCTTTTAGAGTGTCAAGTGAGAATTTGGTACTGCTGGGAAGCATTGGAAGAAGCCAGGCTTTGGTGGATGCAATCGGGCATATTGGTGGCTCAAGAGTATACTCAAGTTGAAGGCATAGACTTTGATGAATCATTTGCTCCGGTAGCAAGACTAGAGTCAATCCGAATTCTTCTCTCCATAGCGTGTATTATGAACTTCAAGCTATACCAAATGGATGTAAAGAGTGCCTTCTTGAACGGTTTCCTAAATGAAGAAGTGTTTGTTGAGCAACCAAAGGGGTTTCAAGACCCACATTTTCCGGATCATGTGCTAAGGTTGAAGAAAGCATTATATGGGCTAAAGCTAGCACCAAGAGCTTGGTATGATCGCCTCACCACATACCTATTGGATCATGGTTTTAAGAGAGGCCAAGCCAATCAAACATTGTTTGTTAAAAGAGATGAAAAATCTCTCCTTGTTGCTCAAGTGTATGTGAATGATATTGTTTTTGGATCCACAATTGATCGTCTAGCTCATGAATTTTCGAAAGAAATGAAAAGGAAATTTGAGATGAGCATGGTGGGGGAGTTAAACTACTTCCTAGAGCTTCAAGTGAAACAACGGAAAGATGGAATATTCATTTCTCAAGAGAAATATGCCAAAAATCTTGTCAAAAGATTTGGTCTAGACTCTAAGAAACACACTTCCACTCCCATGAGTTCCTCGGCAAAACTGAGCCTTGATGCAGCCGGTGTCGACGTAGACTCAACACTTTATTGAAACATGATTGGCAGCCTTCTCTATCTCACTGCAAGTAGGCCAGACATCGCTTTTAGTGTTAGGGTATGTGCACAATTTCAAGCAGCTCTTAAAGAGTCCCACTTGACGGCAGTCAAGCGAATTATTCGCTATATCAATGGCACATCTGATTATGGGATTTGGTATTCAAAAGATTCAAATGAGTGCTTGGCTGGATATTCAAATGCTGACAGGGCCGGGTGCATTGATGATAGGAAAAGCACTTCCAGTGGTTGTTTTTATCTTAGAAATAACTTGGTCTCATGGATGAGCATAAGGCAAAATTCAATCTCTCTTTCAAGGCTGAAGCTGAATATATAGCAGCGGGAAGTTGTTGTGCACAACTATTATGGATGAGGAAGCTTCTACATGACTATGGAATTACTTAAGACACTATGTGTGTGTTCTGTAATAACACGAGTGCCATAAATTTGTCAAAAAATCCAGTTCAACACTCGAAATCTAAGCATATCGAGATCCGGTATCACTTCATTCGAGACTTGGTGGAGGAAAAGATTGTATGTCTAGAGTTTATCAACACTGACAACCAAAAGGTAGACATATTCACTAAACCTCTTGATGGTCCGAGGTTTGAATCTTTGCGTAAGACCATTGGTGTCGATATCATTCCTTGAACTCTATCTCCCATGTGACCTCATTGTGTTCATTATTGCATATTTGCTTTATAGGTCTCACATGTTCAGTTGTTTATTGCATGTTTCTTTTACAAGTTTGTGTTTGTACTTTTTTTTATTTTTTTTTATTTTTTTTTATCTTACTCTACTTGTTCTGTTTTTTAGTGTGTTCAAAAATTCAAAAAACCATAAAAATTGAAAAATCTTCAAAAATTTTGATCGCTTGTGTTGTGTATATCACATGTGAGTTTGACCTAGTACCTTCATACTAATGGCGTAGTGCATTTACGAGTTTAGCTTGTTTTGTATGCACATATATCTTTGTGGGAGAAATCTTGAAAACTATGTGTGATTGTTGTAAATAGATCTTCAAACTTGTCACGAATGATTGGTCAATAGTCTTGATAGTCTTGATACTTCCATAGACTTGTGCCTAAATATCTTCCCACCTTTATTTTTATGTTTTTGCAATAGAGCTCACCAAATGTAAATCTCAAAATGAAAAAGAGATTATGTGCTGCAAAAGCCTGTCGCACATACTAGTATTTGACTAAGAAAAAGGGAAAGTGACTTTTGTATTGAAATGTATGGTGCTCAAAAAAGCCAAAGGCTAACTCTCAATGTTGAAATATCAAAAATTTCAAGCACCGATCTCAAAAAGAGATGAATTATCCAAAAATGATCAAATGTTATGATTTATGTAGAAGCCAAATGAAAAGTTTCTAAGATTTGTAATCATTCTCTTGTGGGAGGTCATATATGTTTATTTTTATAATTGAGATAGACCACTTGATTTCGTACTAGTTGAGTATGACTTGATTGAATTGATCATTGAAGCTTCACTCTGGTCTAAGGACTATTCCACATTTGATACTCACCCATAACACACAAGACTTTGATTCAATTAATGCTTATCTCATTTGTGTGATTGTACATGTTCAAATGTGATGTGTATGCTCAATTACTTGTTAATCAAACCCAAAAAGATTTTTAATTGTTTTATATGTTTTTGAAAGTGATTTTATACTTTCGTGTTTTTAGTTTTTGTTCAAAATGCATTTTTGTGTTTTTCTTCAAAAACTAGTTCAGAGGGAGTTTCGTGAGAAGCTCGCGACTTAGAGCTTCCCGCGAAAAGTGTTTAAGGGAAATAAAATTGTCTCAATTTCATACAGAGAGTCTCGCGACTGTCTCGCGAGTATTTTGTTACTAAACCTTTCTTGCGAAATTTTTTTTTAGGCAAAAACTGGATATTTTTCAATTTCATACAGAGGCTATTGCGACTGTCTCGCGACTGTTTCACAAATAAAAGCTTCTCGCAAAAGCTTCTGTGTTTCTCGCGACTAATTTCGCGACTGCCTAACTTGCGAAAAACGCATGTTTTCAGTTTTATATAGCAGATGTGACAGTTTTTCAAACTCACTTCATTTCCCTTACACTGCCTCTCTCGAACCCTTCTCAACCCAAAATCATTTTTCACTCAAACCCCTTCACTCTCAAGCTTGTTTTCTGCATTTTCATCTTCAAGGTATGTTTTCTAAAACATTTTCTTCTCTTTTATCTTAGATTATGCAGAAATTAAGTTAGGGTTTTAAAAATTGGGGATTTTTCAAAAATGGGTTGGGGTTCTTGATTTTGTGAAATTTTTTTTCAAATCTTTGATTGGGCTGAGTCCCATTTGTTCTTTATGTATCTGTATTGGCCCTTTGTGGCAATCTAAACATGTATTGAGGCAGATTTCATCATGTTCATGCATTGTTCATTTGTATTGTGCACTATTGCATGCTATGTGTTTGACAGAATGTTCTTATGACATTCTTGTGTTGAATTGGACTCAACTGAGCTCCATTCCTTGGGTGTACCCTTGATTAAACTTGGGTAACATGTTTTGGTCAAAGGGTGTGTGTTTTACACACTTTCCCCATTTTGTGCCTTAAATGTCATGCCTTGCACCACTTAGGCACACACTAGGCACACACAATGCATCACCTGTTGCACTCATATGCATCAACTCATGCACAGCACATGCACAGTCACTTATTTTCATGCATTATGCTTTTGTTTACATGATTTAACACTTATAGCATGTTGTTTTGAGTTTGTTATGCTCTGTTTCAAGTTGTTTTTACTTCTGTTATGGACTAACTTGATTCTAATCAAGTTTTGTGTCTGTTTTGTGTTTGTGCACCTGTTTCTTTTCTTTGTTTTCTGTTTTTATGTGCAGATGTTTCCGTTTAAAAGCTCAGCTGTGAAAGAAGGCAGCAACAAAGGGAAAGAACCGGTGATTGATGTTGATGACCCATCACCTAGGTCAAAGAGGACTCGTTCTTCAACGGGAGTGTATGACCTTGACTTGTTCAAATCCTATGCTGCGTTTCAAACCTATCAAAACTACTTTCGAGAGGCTCCATTGTTGGTTGAAAGAGCCGTTGACCAGTCATTTCTCCTTGACACCAATATTCCCATATGGTTTGCCACCAAGGACTGAAACTTTCTTCTCTCAAACCTTGAGGATGCATACAAGAACTTGGTGAAAAAGTTTTATGCTAATGCCATTGTTGAAGGAGAAGAGATCAAGTGCTGGGTTAGAGGAAAGAGGTTCTCAGTTACACCCGTCTACTTGGAGGAAATCCTGCACATAAACTAGCCAATATTACCTATACCACCGGTATATGATGAACTGAATCCGGATGAGGAGGTTCTTCGGGAAGCTTTAGGAGATAATTTGGAATTCTCCTCCAATGGGAAGTCAATAAGTGTGGCATCTCTTTCTCCCGAATTAAGGCTACTCACAATGATCATGTTTAGCAACCTCTATCCTTTATCAAGCACCGATTACATGAATCTTGGTTGAGCATTATTCTTGCATGATCTGATCACTGACGAAGAGATTGATGTGTATTCTCATATTTTCCACATTTTGGGAAAAACGGTTGAACGGACTGCTTCAAGGAATTGTATTCCTTTCTGTCGCCTTATCTCAAGGATTTTGAAGCTCAAAGGTGTGCATCCCTCAGAAGATGAGCGCCTATACCCAAGGCCAAGTCCGATTAACATCCGTACTCTCCATGCAAGTATGAGTCACACTAAGAAGAGTACCAAGCAAGAAAGTCATGCTACTCCGGGAAGCTCAAGCTTCACCTCCCACGCTTATGATGAACAGCTAGACAACATCATGGCTACTCTCCAAGAGATCACTACCAAAATATCCGGACTAGCTACCATTATGCACTCCCAACACATTCGCTTCGACACCAAGTTCACATCTCTCTAGACTCAGATGGACCAAATTCAGAGGAAGCTAGAGGAACATGACGACTAGCTATTCCATGACAAAAAGGGGGAGATGGTGTTGTTGATAGGAGGAGTGTAGTGATAGGGGGAGGAGAAGCTAGTAGCTGCTGTTTGGTTTATAGTTTTTACTGCTTTTATTTACGCTTAAGTACTTTGTTCTTATATTTCAGTTTTATATTCAATATTTGTGGTTATCTCAATGCTTTGTAGCATTTTTTTTGTACTTTTAAGATATTGCTAATACGTCTTAAGTACCTCACACTTGTACCCTAGTAGGATCTTGTATCCTAAATGCATATACTTCGTGTATTTTGCATTGGTTGTGTGTTGGACATGCGATTGATCATTGTGATTGGTCTTCATTGCATTGCATGTCCGGATGAGCGTTTACTTGCTAAATGTTCATTGTAGTCATTCTTTAATGACTGACCTTGTTTGATCAAGATATGCTTATATGTTTTTATAGTGTTTACAAACTTGATCGCACTTTACTTGCTCATGTACGTACCATGTATTCAACTTGTCATAAGCTTAACGAAAATTTTGTTTGTGTGCAAGTGTTTCAGGTTACAGGTATATACATGCAAGTGCTTCACAGCTTCTAGATTAGGTGTGAGTGAGTTTTGCCACTGTTCCCAAACTCACGTTTAAGTCTAGAGTCTGTTTTAGGAGTTTTGTCACAGAATAGCCAAAGGGGGAGATTGTAAAGTTGTAATTTACAACTATGTGTTTTGTTGGCTTTAATTCCAAGCCAAATTTGATTGTAATTTCATTCAATCTGTTGTACCCTGTATTTATTGTGGGATTTAATTGTAAGGGTTGTGTGAAAGAGAGAGAGAGTGTGAAGACTTAAGCAATTGAAGACTGAAGAGTTTTCGCGGGTAGCTCCCGACTAAGCATCCCGCGAAATGATGCATGTGCCTTGCACATGACTGGAATGCGAAGAGTTAGGACAGGATGGAGACAGCTGTGTTTCGCGAGTAACTCGCGGATAAGGCCTTCCTGCAAGACACTCGCGAAACATTCTGTTTTGCCAAATTGTCCTATCTGATACACACTTTCTGTACCCACACTATATATACCCACATTACCCACAAATGTTGAAGAGTGCTTCTGAGAGAAAACCCTAGCCACAAACCTTGAGAGTTAGAGATTGTTATACCCATATATCTCTACACATTTGCTTATGGATTTCCTCAACTTCTACCTCTCCATTTCCATACCATTGAGAGGTTAATAGCCCAAACACTTACCACACCCTTTCAGAGTGTCAAGTGAGGATTTTGTGCTGTTAGGAAGCATTGGAAGAAGCCAGGCTTTGGCGGATGCAATCGGGCGTATTGCGGGATTCGGAGAGCTAGACAAGACACGATTCTGAGAAGCCTTGTTGGAGTAGGAGCTTGGAGGGCTTAGGTACAGCGGGTAGATTAGGCTTGGAGGGTCTCTTGCTAACCCATGTATCCCAACTGATTGTCTAGTGGATCGATTACCGCTTGGAGGGCGACGGAGAGGTTTTTCGTCAAGTTCTTCAGTTTCCTCTTCGATAACACATCGACGTGTTATCATGTGTTTGCATCTTTCTTCCATACTCTTTTACCTTTCATTTTACTGCTGTATTAATATGAATATGGGTTAGAGTAGCTTGTTTGTTTATATGCTCGCATTTACTCTTTTCCACACTTAGTATAAGTTAGAGTAAAATCTATCGAGCCGTAATTTTGTTTTGGGGGTCTAAATAGCTCTTGTATTTTTACACATTTTAGAGCATTCAAAAACAATCTGCACGAGTTTCGATCGATCGAGTCTAATTTTCGATCGATCGAGCCTTGTAGATTTAGCCAATAAATTCTGCAATCACTCAATTCCAACTTTACAAATAATCACACTTTTAGCAAGCCTAAAACTAGACTTAATGTTTTGATCATGGTTTGCCAACACATTAAAAGGTGAAGTTCTAATACATTTAGATCATAAAGTCTTAGAACCTAACATCAAAATAGTGAAATGAAACATATTGAGTGATAGTAATTGTGTCTTATGCAATGACGTAAGAGGAAAACTTGGATCTTTTATCCCTGAAGTGCTCAGGTTATTTTGTTTGGATTACATTTGAGCGTTGGAACCAAGTTAATTTCTCCTTGCTCTTTGAAGCAGTGGTTGGCTAAATGGATGGAGGATCCAAAATTTTATAGATTGATGTTTAAGGGTGCAAAAGAGAGTGCTTAAGAAGTAATTATTCTTTGTTTTGCAGGTACGCACAAGTTTCTATTGCACAACAGGCATATTAGAGTAACTATAGGAAAGTACAAAGGCAAGTGTTTCTAGTTGTGGATGTTGCTGACAATTGAGAGACACTAGTAGAGATGGTGTGGATGGGGTGGTTTTGGCTATAAATCCAAATCATGCGATGGCAGGCTGTTGTAGTTATTGCTTATGCAACCAAATGGCATGCAGCTAGTTGCCTGACTGTGCAAAAGGCATTAACTGAGGCTATACAGCTTGATTTTCGCAGACCTATTTCAACAAGATCTAGAGCAGAGGACCTCTTTTAACGTTCCTTGGCAAATTGGTGTGCTGATTGAAGCCCACAAGTGCATGAAAGTTGGTGACTGTGCAAAAGGCATTAACTGAGGCTATACAGCTTGATTTTTGCAGACCTATTTCAACAAGATCTAGAGCAGAGGACCTCTTTTAACGTTCCTTGGCAAATTGGTGTGCTGATTGAAGACCACAAGTGCATGAAAGTTGGTGAACGCTAGTGGTTCTGTTTGTTATGCATAAGAGAGTCACTGTAGATCTTAGGGCCCTGGCTACTCTTGCTTTCAAGTCTTATAGACATTTTTGGAATCTACTAATAGTTAACCATTCTGACATTATTGTATCCAAAAACAGAACCAGGAAAAAAAATGTTAATCTTTATACCTTTTTCAGACTAATTGATGCCTTGGGCAAATGTCTGCGTGCAATCATTAACATTTTAGGACATTACATAAGAGATTTGTTTCTTTGCATGATTCCTTTTCATTTCTCCTATTAAAGCAAAAAAGAGTACTTGACTTAACCATCTAATGGCTCTAGCAGTAACTCCTGTATACATTTTTTTGTTGTGCATAGACAAGATGTGTCTTTTGAGTCACGTTGTATAAATTTCCAATAGAAACACTTTGCTCAAATGGGTTAGAAGGGTAATGATAAGAAGAGAAATGAAGTTTAGAATAGCTTGTTAGAAGGGTAGTGATAAGAAGAGAAATGAAGTTTAGAATAGCTTCTCTTGTTTGTTAATGTAACGATGAAAATTACATAATGAGTTCTAATTTAAAAAGGATCTAAGGAAAAACTATCTAGTCTTTTCAAGCATGCAGTAGTGAATTTTTGCTATGTTACATAACATGAGCTTATGGTTTCAGCCGAGGAACATAAACAGCGGTGGAGAATTCACAACACTAGGTAATGTATTGAGAAATATAATTAGTGAACTTATTGAAACCCTTATATAGCTCATGATCCATTTGCAAAGTCAAGAATTTTGAATTTTATATTACATTTCAATCTTCAGTTATTATTATTCATTTTTTTTAAACGGTTACATCTCATTTTTCACAAATGGTTACATCTAAAATCAGTAATAATGTCTTCAACTGCCTTTTGTTCATCCAAAAAAAAAAAAAAAAAATCTTCAACTGAAAAATAAGAACAAAATTTAAGAAAAGTTTCAATCAATTGCTGAACAAGTGAACCCTCCATTTTCATGTTAGATTATGGTGCTTCCACATTAAGCACTTAATTTATGTATTTAGTTATTTTTCAGTCCTCGGGAAACAAAAACAACTAAAATAAGATTCTAAAAAATTCAAATTTCTATATTATATATATTCCTCCATGTTTTTAGCTACAAAACTTATGCTAAAGGATTTTCAATACAAGTTTTCTACTGGGGGATCAACCAATTTTTAAACCCTGAGCACGAATTTTAAATAAACTAAAATACTTATAAATATGAGTAACCCCATTGCAATCCAAATGAAAATTCACAATAGTGATTAGTGAGCCTATTCTAATCATTCAGCTAACCAATATATAAACTTATTCTCCTTTTCATTTAACATACATAAAAAGCCAAACAACTCAAACTAAGATCCAATTCAATTCTTTGACTTTCCTTCTATTTTTCTCAACTTTCTCAGCAACCAAACCGATAATAATGAAGCCAACAAGATTATATTCACATTTCTATCCCTTTCATTCTACTTACATCACAAAACCAAACAAGTCAAATAGTAAGGTTCTTTCCTCAATTCAATTCTTTTACTTTCCTTCTCTTTTCCTCAATTTTCTCGGCTACCAAACAGAGAGTAAGGAAACCAATAAAACCTGAACAACAAAATAAATATCCATATCACAGAAAATAAGCTCAAGAATGGAATCAAATCACACAAAAAAAAAAAGAAAAAAAAGAAAAAAAAAAAAGCCAAGCACCACTGAAATCACAAAACCAAATCAGCAAACAGAGAAAACAATCAAACTCCTCAAATCAATGCAACTCCAATTTGCACGTACAAACACACTACTTCCAAGATCTACACAAAAAATTCAACTAAAACGCACCATTTAATCGCCAATACAACACCATTAACACGATCATGATTAACTCTTAGTTTCTCATTCTTTCAAAAAACACCAAAAAAATAAACTAAAGGCACAAGATTTAAAATCAAACACTTTATTTTTCCTTTTCAATTATTTAATTTTCCTTGGTTTTCTGAGTAACCAAATGTAACGTAAAAATAAATAAATAAATAAATTCTACCAAAATTTTAATTTAAAAAATAAATAAAAAATGAAAAGATTGAATAAAATAATTAATACCTGTAATTTCTATATGAGTGTACGATTGAAAATGAACGGATCAAGCAGATCTCTTTGAGCTCTAGAAATAGCGGAAATTGAAAGAATGGAAATAGAGCTACTATTTTTTTTTTTTGGTGGTAATTTTGAGACTAACAGAATGGGTATAAGTGTCATTTTGAAAATTTGACGGTGGATTTGGTGGTTTTTTTTTTTTTGAAGGAGTACATTAGTGGTGTTTTTATAAGTGTCCATTTGAGTAAACATTGTTTTTTTTTTTTAAATATATATAATTTCAATAATTATCATGAGGGAAGAAAGATTTGAATGTTTTCATTGAAAATACTGGCTCTTGGCAGTTGAGTTGAGTAAACTATTTTAAAACACTACTAGTAGTATATCCTCGGATTAATTGAAAGTTTTAAGCAAAATATAAATATATTTTATAAATATTATCAAATTGTATTACAATAATTAGTTAATGAGCCACTTAACGAAATGTAGAGGATTCTATTCATGAGGTTGTTTCGGAGTTGAACCTAAAACCCTTATAAAGAAAGTCAAAAAATTAGATTTAAAAAAAAAAAAAAAAAAGTAAACCATAGTTTTAACTTTGTGGATGCTGAGCTAATTTTTTTATTCATGTCTGTCTAGATTAAAAAATTTATTTAAGTCCATTGAATTCTAATGCGTCTCGTAATAGAATCCTCTTCATTTTGTCAATTTCATCGTTAAGATTTCTATTTTTTGAACTTAATAATGTGTAAACTATCTTCATTTAAAAATTTAAATAACTTGAAATTCGTATACTTTAAATTTGTAAAATTTAATTTAAATTATGAAACAGATTGATTTTAAATAGAAATTATCATTTTCCATAAAAAGAGAGTGAAGTTTTTATCCTAAGTAATTTTATAATAAACTTATTATTCATAGCCATATCTTACCATAATTTAGCACTTTATACAATATATGATTCATGCATGCAACCTTTTTCAAACGATAATATATTTCCACGTCATATGGAATTTGAAGAAGGAGAGCTTCCTTGAAGGTGCATAAAAGGAATATTTTTTATTTGTGATTTTGATTTGATTGTCAACTCAACTTGATGGAAAAGCATGCTTAAAGATGCCTACAATTAACTAATATTGATGATAGGGTATGACTGTCATCTGAAGTTTTGATTGTGAATTTGATGGGAGGGGTTGATTGAGATTGAGATGTCATTTTTTACGATTTGTTTGAAATTGATGTTAATCAGGAAGTTTATATAAATATATATATATATATATATATAAATGTCAGAGACTCATAATTCAAACTCATTATTATAGGAAAAAAATACTATCATAAAGTGTACTTTTAAATTAGAAATTGTATTTTAGATTAGATTTTTCTCTACACATTTTTACATTTTTACGTGTGCTTTGTATGTTTCTTAGAGCATTCACACCCGATTTCTACAAAAAAATTTATTTTACCATCTTAAAATCTACTTTATCACCATACTATTTTACAACACCCCTAACATCCCAACTTTTATTTTCCTATTCAACTCATTAAAATAATATATACTACCTAATAAAATAATATAATCCAATCTCTCTTACTCCCTTCTCTCCCTCAATCTGTTCATCTTTTCATCACTGTCTCTCTCTTTCAACCACCTATTACCACCACCTTTGCCACAAGAAACCCACCACCACCGTTAAAAAAACCCACCCTTACCACCAGGAACAAAACCCATAAAATCCACCACCACCACCACCTCCACCCACAAAACCAGAATGGCAACAACACAAAAAATAAAAGAAAAATCCTCCACCACCACGGCAACAACACAAAAAATCAAATAAAAAGGGCATTTTTTAAACAAAGCTGTTTTTAAAATGATAGTTGTGAACTAGTAAATGCATTAGATTTTTTTTATGATTTGAAACCTCACTAAGGTAGGGCCTTTTGGATCCACCCCTAGGGAGTAAATGCATTGGAAATATAAGGGAATGGTGAAACCAAACTATCAAATTATATTATATTATATTATATAGATATACACACACACATACATATATATATATATATATATACACACATGCATATATATATATATATATATGACTTGCTCTGAAGGATATGAGTTCCATTGAAGATCTCACTAAAGAAGTTCCTCACAGAAAGACGTAAGGCCTTATACCATTCCTTTGAGAAATAAATACGAAATTCAGGATCTAGGTTTGGGTTCTTTATATATGGAATGGCTGCACCACATGCCCAAATTTATAAATCAAGGAGAAGGTAGTCCAGTAGAACACAATAATGAATAAAAGAGAAACCCACCAAACCATGCAGTCCAGTCCTTGCCCCTCTGCAAAAATTCATTGCCATTCATCTCGAACAAATCTACAACTTTGTCCCTCCTCCCTGATTGTATGGCATGAGCAATATAGTATTGCAGAATTGAGACCTCCAATTTAGACAAAGTAGCAATAAGTACAGTTTCAGATGCTGAAGAAAAGCACTTCTTGAAAAAGCTCAAGAGGCCAACTAATTTTTCTGCCTGAAATTTGGGTACGTATACTGAGAAGATTAAGTCTAAAATCTTATCCACTTGAAACCCTTTACCAATATCTATGCCTAATTCACTCTCAAAAGTTTGCAGAGTATTAATAAATCCTCTGAAGACAAGAAACTCCCTCATAAGTTCCTCAGCATATTGAATGTTCTCCATCTTGTTCTGCTGCACCTACAATGATAAAGATACCTTCAGCCCCATAATTATTTACATCTTTAACGTAACAGAATTTTTTTGGGGGGGTTTAAGTCCCTGAACAAGAGATTGCACTATACACATCTCACTAACCAACAGATGTATGAAATGTAAACAGTAAAAAAGTATATGTCTTCATATGGGATTATCTAATGGTACATTTCTACACTCACTAGAAAAGTAAATCTAACTATATTAGTTTCCTACTTCAATTAGTTCGTATGTCATATCCACAATCTCTATCAACAATACTCATTAACATTTGCAACAAATGAAAAACACTCCTAATATTAATTTAACCCACCTTATAACACCATACAAGCCACCCGCTTGCTCCAACACAATATACCATCACAAATCCAATTTCCAACATCACAAGTATAGAGTTTTACAAGTATTTAAATCAAACTTCAATACTATTTTTCACATCTAATCAACAATACTCATTCACATTTGCAATAAATAAAAAACACTCCCAATATTAGTTTAAACCACCTTATAACATCATGCAAGCCACCCGCTTGCTCCAACACAACATACCACCACAAATTCAATTTCCAACATCACAAGTATATAGTTTTATAAGTTTTTAACTAGAAATTACTTACTTTGCTAAAGCTAAGTTTACAACTTTCAGAAAAAATCCAAAGTTACTGCAAATAATGTGTATTTAGTCTGCAAAAGGAAAGTTAAATTTATAAGTAAAAAAGTTAAAGAAAAGCTTGACATACCACCACAAAGTTAAAGAAAAGCTTGCAAAAGCTTGTACAGGCATTATTATGTTTCTAGAGTTAAATTTATAGATACTTCAACTTTCATTGGAAAGCCAAACATATATATAAAAGCCAAAAAGTATGGATTGAAACTGAACTAAACTCAGTTCTTTTGAGTGAATAGACCATTGTCCAATTGGGTAGATCCAAGGTTTCCCTGTTGCTTTGATCTGGGTGTGCAAGCTTGTATACACCTTAATACTATTTTCAAGTTCATACCTAGTTCTGATTTTGCTAAAGCAAATAATCTTGTATTATTCCATGGCTCCATATGAAACTAATGAACCAACCACATTGTAACAAAAATTTATAATGTCAATTTTGTTGTAGTTCAGATGCTTGTTGTTATAAACGCATATACCCATAACTGTATCAAACAAAAAAATACCTAAAGGAACTAGAATCATTAAACAAAAAAATTAACATCAAGCATTTAGAATCATTAAACAAAAATTAACAAAAAAATTAACTCAAAAGGAAAAAAAAAAAAATACAAATGGGTTGTCGATTGGGTGGGAGGCGAAGGGTCGGAACTGAAGCGTTGCCGGAAGCGTCGCTAACTGCAGAGGATGAAGCGTCGCCGATGAGGCGTAGCAGAACGGACAGAGGATGAAGCGTCGCCAACTGCAGAAGGATGAAGCGTCGCCGGCGAGCTGAAGCGTCACCAACGACGAGCTGAAGCGTCGCCGATCGGTAAGCTGAAGTGTTGCGATGGCGAGCTGAAGCACCGCGAACGACGATTTGAAGCGTCACGACGGCGATCTGGGCTTCTGAAGCGCTACAAATGGCGATCTAAAGCGCCGTGACGATGAACTAAAGCGCCGCGACGGTGAGCTAAAGCGCTGTGACGGTGAGCTAAAGCGCTGCGACGGCGATCTGGGCTTCTGAAGCGCCGCGAACGACGATCTAAAGCGCCGTGACGGCGAGCTAAAGCGCTACGACGTTCTGGGCTTCTGAATCGTCTGAGAAATATGTGAGGGAAAGAGAGAATAAAGTGGGAAAAGTGAAAAAGAAAAAAAGGGGCCGAGTGTTTTTATGGCCTGTTTGGATGTTTAAAAAAGGAAGGGGAGTAGAGTAAAGTGAGGGAGAGTAATTTAATTACTTTTTTTGGAAGTTTTTTAAAGAAGGAGGGGGAGGGGTTAGGAAGGGTTTGGAGGGGTTTCAATTACCTCTAACCCCTCATTTTTAATTCCTCCAAATTGGAGAGATTTGGAGGGAGAGTAGAGTGTTAAATTATTGACCAAATAAATTCTCTAATTTAACCTTTCTAAATTAACAAAATTACAAACCGATATATATAAACTTTGTTTGTTTTTTGAGAAAATTTAAGTGGAATGAAAAAAAAAAATTGAATCTCACTGTTTCACACATCCGATTCAAACCACTCCACAATCAGACAACAATGAATTCACACTCCACAATCAGACATATTACAATGAAAATCTCACACACACACAAATACAAAAACATGTTAGCAGCTCAAATCTGAACCCAAAGACAGCAAATCTGGGTTCGTTAAGTGAGAGAGAGTGAAGGGAAAAATGGTTAGACAGCAAATCTGGGTCGAAGATGACGGCGCACTGGCCACCGTCGACGGTGTAGAGAGATGAGCTGAGAGCGGTGGCGGCGGCGCTGAGTCCCAAAGCACCTTCGGAGGAAGGGAATTCGATTGCCGAAGGAGAGGGCAAGGATCTTCGGTATAGACCAGGCAATGGCGTCACCATTTCTTTCTCTGGACTTTGGTCAATCAGATTCTCCGTTGCATGAGTATGACGCTTTTGTTTTTTAATATATAAAACTAAAAAGTTAAAGCACAAGTTTTTGTTTTTGGTGTAAAAATTTAATTAATAAACATGGAGGTGGGACTTTCCGAACTAGTTGTGAAATTTCTAATCTATGCTTATGATTGGGATTTTGAAGAAAAGACCTATCAAATTTTTTTTTTTCAGATTTTTTATAATTTTTATACTAATTTTGGCACTCACAAGCCACATTTGAATCGTTTTTCAGCATCCAAACATTTTATTTTCATATTTTAATTATTATCAATTAAGGATGGTTTTTTTTAGTATAATAAAAAAGCAGAAAAAATATTTAATTATAGACTAATATTGATTATTTAATTCACATCAGGAAAAAAAAATTATAAAAAAAAAAATTGCATGCTTTAGTCATAATTATTTAATCTAACAAATTAATCATAGACCAATGTTGCAAGTCCATTTTCAAATAAGGGTAAATTTGTCTATTTAAATCATTTCCTCTACTCTCCATCCTAATTTTTAAAACATCCAAATAAGGGAAATGACTAATTACTCCATTCCCCCTTACTAATTTTAAAAACATTCAAATAAGGTGGAGAGGAACCATTCCCCTCTACTCTCCTCCCCACTACTCTCCTCCCCTCTACTCCACTCTACTCTCCTCCCTCTCTAAACTTCCAAATAGGCCATTAGTGTTATACTTTTAGTGACAACTTATGTGTCGTCACTATAGGGTACCTTTAGCCACGAAAATTAGGATTCGTCACTGATACTCCCATCTAATTTTACGTTCCTATTTTTAGTGACGACTTATTTTCGTCACTATTTGTCACATTCAATGACGAAATTAGTTTCGTCACTAATAGTGTTCTTAGCAACACCTTTAGTGACGAAAGTTTTCATCACAAAAAACATAAACTTTTAGCGACGAAATAATTCATCACTGTAGATGAATTTTGTTTGGCGCCTATATTTTTGTTTGGCGCCTTTAGTTCAACACAACATATAGTGACGAAATTTAATTTTCGTCACTAAAAGTTACTAATTTTTTTATAAATAGGGCAACAACACATAAAAAAAACAAAGAAAAATTCACCACCATCACGACTAATCCACGGCAACAACACACCCACCACCACCATGGACAAAAACCCACAAAAAAAAAATCAAAGAAAAATCCACATAAAAACCCATCAGAACCCACGCTAGAAACCCACATCAAAACCCACGCCGAAAATCCACATCAGAACCCACACTAAAAACCCACATCAGTCTCACGCTGGAAATCCATATAAGATCTCGCCATGTCGTGCCCACGCCATGACCACTCCGAATTCAACTCAACTCCAATGGCAAACTTTGAACGAGAGAGAGAGAGAGAGAGAGAGAGAGAGAGAGAGAGAGAGAGAGAGAGAGATGTGAGAGAGGGAGTGAGAACTGAGAAGTAAAGAAAGAGAGAGAATTAGAGAATAAAAATAAATAAATAAATAAATAAAAAGGAAGAAGTAGAACTGAGTGAGAATTAGAGAAAAAAAGGAAAAGAAAAAAGAACTAGAACTAAGTGAGAATCAGAGAAAAAAAAAGAAAAAAAAAGAAAGGAAGAAGTAGGACTGAGGAAGAAGAACTGAGTGAGAATTAGAGTAAAAAAGAAAAAGTAAGGAAGAAGTACAACTGAGTGGGTGAGAGATAGAAAAAAATAATATAATACTAGCCTCGTCACACGCGCTTCGCGCGTGAAATGAGACCCTTTTTTGTAGTTTTTTTTTTTTTTTTTTAATGTACTTGGGGTATTTTATTTTATTTTTTTAATTTTTAACATGGGGTAGTTTTGGTTGTGTACATGAGGTAGTAGGAAGTTTTAAATGTACGTAAAATATATTTAAATAGAGAGTGTGTGCTAATTTTTAGAGAAAAAGTTTCTCTGGTAGTTTTTTTGTTTTTGAATTTTGTTGAATTACAATTTTAATACTATTTTTTATTTTTTAGGAATAAGAAATATCTAATTAAATTAAGGGTATTTTTGACATTTTTTGAAGCTGTAACTAACTTTTTAAATCCACTTAATATATAGAGATTATATACAAAATGCTATAGTACCGTCATAAAAGTAAGACAAGACAGTACTATAGCACTATTGTAAAAATTTATACAATTAAGAGACCGGATAACTAAGGGTTTTGGAGCTCTGATGCTAAATATTATCAACATATAGCATTTGCAAGACCCAATGTGAATGCTCTTATTTATCTTTTGTAATGAGTTAGAATTAGTTATTTGATAACTATAGTATCATTTATTTAATTTTTAGTTGTACTTCCTCTCTTCTTCTTCTTCTTCTTCTTTTTCCTTTTTTTTTTTTCAAGGCTTAAGTATTATGGAGGCCTCTTTGTTAAAGTTCTGAATTTCTAATTTTTTCAAATTCCCTTACTTAATTAAATGAATCATCTTTTTCTAATCTCATTAAGCTTCCTGAAAAAAATACTCACTACAGTTTCCATGATTATGTTATTATAGTTTTATATTCATTGTGGCCAAATTCCATCTACCAATAAATAATTAATTTATGAGTAATTTTAGAGACAAAAGTTTTTTTAACTCTTGTTTATAACTTAATAAAATAGTAAATTGTAACTGGAATAACATCACTTTTATTTTAAACTAGCACTAATACGACTTCTATTATACATCAACCACGCCATATCACGTAAGTAATTATGAAAAAAGTTATAAAAATTTTGGTGTCATTAAATTTATTTTTAATTTACTAGTTCTTACTACTTACCATGACATGTTATGGTAAGGCCAACAGTGATCCTACTAAAGTCTAAAAAAAATGACATTTTTTAAATAGGTGTTAAATTAAGTGGATAACTATTGAGAGCTTTATAACTCAATTGACAATATATTTTTGCAAAACAAAATAAGAATAATAATAATAATAAATAAAGTGAGTAGATTCTGATTGTTATTAAAAAATATTAACTTTTAAGCCAGTGGGTTTGCTTTGTAACTATTGGGCTGATGGGTTTTGAGATTTTTTTTTTTTTTTTTCATTTTTCCTCTCATCTTCTATGTTCCTATTTCTATTTCGGTATTCACAGTGCAAATTTGATAATTTGTGGTCAATTTTGTTTTGTGGGCAGGGCAGGTATCAACAAACGTTTTGCTAAGATTATCAACCGTCACCCTCATCTGTTACTGTCACAGCACAAAACCATGCATTCTTTTGTCCCATGTCATAGGGTGAAACCTAAAAAGAGTATTGGCCAAACACTGCCCACCTCAAAACTGAATTTTGTTAACGTAATTCATATTGCAAAGAGAAGAAATATGAGCATTGTTGAAGTATTAATTGACATTATCTCAAATATTTAGTCTGGCAAATAATTACGTGCTTCATACTTTCAGATTTGTTCTACATCCTTCTATTGAAGAATGTAGAATGTCCCACAGCAGTCAAAGGATTTGTTCTGCATATCAAATTCAAAAAATGTCTAAAAATTAAACTTAAAAAAAAATATATTCACATAAACTTTAGAAAAAATAAATTTGTTAACATTAACCTCTTTTAAGATTGATATCTATTGAATAGTATTCCATTTGTGTATTAATGCACAAATATCAAGAAAGGCACACATAATCACATATGAATTATAGGTGCAACCCACAAATATTCAATCATATATATATTATATTTCATTTCTAATTGTTATATAATTTCACACCAAGCGTTAAATTTTACTTTCTTAATTTTGGAGTTAGGAGACCAGTCATAATACTTGACATGAAGATCAAGATGGTCACGTTACTCACTTAGGTAAGACCACCTCATCATCACAATTGTTGAATGTTTTTATGCGTAAGTACGGATTACAACCTAGTGAATAAATAATGTCGAAGACTCATCAGCCGAATTCTTCATTACAGAAAAAACAATACTATCATATTGTGTATTTTAAAATTAGAAATTGTATTTTAGATTTGATTTTTCTCTACACATTTTTACATTTTTTTGCATGTGCTATTGTATTTTTTCATTTGTGTCTTTTGTAAAAAGCTAAAATTTGTTATTTGTTAACTAGTTTGTTAGTATTGTTTATTTAGTTTTAGTTGTATCTCCTCACTTCTTCTTCTTTTTTCCGTTTTTTTTTCATGGCTTATATAGTATTATGGAGGCCTATTTGCTAAAGTTCTAAATTTCCAATCAAAATTTCATTAATTATTTAAATGAATCATCTTTTCCTAACCTCGTTAACCTTCTTCAATAAAATACTCACTGCAATTTCCATGATTATGTTATAAAAGTTTTATATTATTGTGGCCAAATTCCATCTACCAATAAATAATTAATTTATGAGTAATGTTAGAGACAAAAATTTGTCATTACTTAAAAATAATTAATTGATGAGTAATGTTAGAGAGTAGAGATAAAAGTTTTTGACTTTGGTCATAACTTGGTAAAATGGTAAGTTGTGATTGGAGTTCACTTTAACCTAACATTAATACCACTTTTATTATACATCAACCACAATAAAACACGTTAGTAATTATGAAAAAAAATTAAGTGTCATTAGATTTATTTTTAATTTACTAGTATTTAACATGAAATGTGATGGTAAGGCCAAAAGTGATATTAAAGTCCAAAAAAAAAAAAAAAAAAAGACATTTTAACGGGTGTTAATTAAATTAAGTGCCACTAGCTATTTAAAAGTATAGTTGAACAGTAAAAAAAAGATAGGGATAAGATCTTCAATTATCTTTAAGCATTTCCAAGTGCCACTAGCTATTTAAAAGCATAGTTGAACAGTGAGATAAGATTTACAGAAGTCAAGAAAAGTAAGCATAATTGGAAAAGTAAGCATTTCCAATTTTCTCCTCTTTTCGTTTGCAGAGGAATCTTATCCAACTAAAAAACAAAGCCAACAGTGTTTCTCTTCAATGATTGTCTCTTTTTTTTTTTTTTTTCTCTCTCAAACTGAGCGCGCACAAAGTTTTTCTATCACCAAATCGTTCAAGCCTACTCGCATCCTTAAGGTCCTATCTCTTCTCTTATGCTATGTTTTGTGTGAATTCTCTGTTTTATTTCTTTCTTTCTTTCTTTCTTTCTTTATTTATATGTTTCAGTTTCTCTTTGGATGATGACAAAGCAGAGGGAAAGGAGAGGACATACAGATTTTTTTTTTCCTGGGTTTTGACCTTTTGTTTTATAGTATCTGAATTTCTGGGTTTTGATGACAAACACAGAGGATGCTTTTGTAATTATCTAACGTTAGTTAAATAAATTTCTGCATAAATAATAATCATATTAACGTGATTTATTTTTAAAATAAATAAACAAAAAAATGTTGACTTTGCTGGAAACAGAGGATGTGAATGTCAGCAAGGCTAGGATCGCTGCCATTAGTTTTTTTTTTTTTTTTTTTTTTTTTCTTATTATTATTTTAAAAAATTAAATTAAATGGTGTGAAGTAATTAGCAAATTGGGTGTAGTTGTAAGATTGTTGTGAATTTTGTTGGGACCTTAGTTTTATTAATGCCTTCCGTCTCTCTTTCACATACTCACAAACAAAAGAAAAAATAATGGTCATTCCTTTATTAGAAAAGCAATTATATAATAGGAATTGAATCACGTGTTGTTTCTAAGATATTTTTGAGCTTCACAATCACTGCTGCGATTTCATTTCTCAAATCTGTAATTTTTCACTTTTCATACAGGTCCATCTCTGTAATTCTATCCTTTCACTCCCTCCTTAAAATAAATAATCCAATATCAAATCATTCCTTTTTTCTCTAATTTTTTTTCCTTTTAATTTAATTGAAAACTACTTTTTTATTTATTTTTTATTTTTTATCTCTATTGTAGTTCAATACTTGCCGCCAACATATTTCCAATGTCTTCCCTTAGCTCTCAGAAGGCCTCCTCTTTGTCATCATTTTCATCTTCAACACCTCGGTGGAAATATGATGTTTTTCTTAGTTTTAGAGGTGAGGATACCCGCAATAGTTTTACAGACCATCTATATGTTGCTTTGAAACAAAGGGGCATAGTTACCTTTAGAGACGAGGAAAATCTTGAGATAGGAAAATCCATTTCACCGGAGCTCTTGAAAGCAATAAAAGAATCGAGATTTGCAATTGTCATTCTCTCAAGAAAGTTTGCATCTTCAACATGGTGCTTGGATGAAATTACAAAGATCATTGGATGCATGAAAGAGATGACCACAACTGTTTTGCCAATTTTTTATGATGTGGATCCATCTGATGTACGAAAACAAATAGGCACCTTTGCCCAAGCCTTTTTTGAACATGAAGAACGTTTTAAGGATGACATAGCGAAAGTGAAAACATGGAGAGCTGCTTTAAGAGAAGTGGCAAATCTCAAAGGGTGGCACCTGCGGGATAGGTAAACCAATTTGACATACTACTTGCTTTTAAATGTTCAAACTTCAAATAAATACTCTTCATATCTTTGAGTCTTGTTTTGAACTTTATGAGAAGCAACAAACATGTTCACGCTTTTCTATTTTGACTTGATTTAATTAATTTACATTTTTGTATTTCTTTAAATTTTTTCTCGCACCAAGTTATTTACATTTTCTTAGTTTAGCCAACAAAATAGAACATTGGATGTCCACATTCTTTTTTGGTACTCACTAGATATCATTCTCCCTTCATTGTAGGTCTGAGGCACAACTTATCCAAGATATTGTGGGAGAGTTATGGCATAAATTGAATTATGCATTCTTTTTAGATACTGAAGACCTTGTAGGAATAGAATCTCGAGTGAAGGAATTGGAGTCATGTTTGGCTATAGGCTCTAATGATGTTCGCATTATTGGGGTTTTGGGGATGGGGGGAATAGGTAAAACAACTCTTGCTAGAGTTGTTTTTCGTATGGTTTCAAATAAGTTTGAAGGTTGTTGCTTTCTTTCTAATGTCAGGGAGGTTTTTGAAAAAGATGGTTTAATTCCATTGCAACAACAACTTATTAAGAAAATATTAAATGAAAGTATGAGTTTACAAGATGTTGATGAGGGAGTTTACGTTATCAAGAATAGATTATGTCATAAAAGAATTCTTCTTGTTCTTGATGATGTAAATCAATTAGACCAGTTGAAAAATTTAGTTGGGAAGCATAATTGGTTTGGTTCTGGTAGTAGAGTTATCATAACAACAAGGGATAAGCATTTACTACGTATACTTGAAGTAGATGAAATATGCGTAGCTGAAGCATTGAATGATGATGAAGCTCTACATCTTTTGAGTTTGAAAGCTTTTAAAAAAGACCATCCCCCCGAAGATTATCTAGAGCTATTCAAAGATGTCGTACAATATACTAAAGGCCTTCCTTTAGCTATGGAGATTATGGGTTCCTTTTTGTTCAGTAGAAGCATCATTCAATGGAAAAGTACATTAATTAGGATTAAAGAATTTCCTGAACGTGCAATTCACAAAGCACTTAAAATAAGTTATGATGGACTACATGAAACGGAGAAAAAAATATTCCTCTATATTGCATGTTTCTTTAATCATAAGGACAAAAATAGTGTAGTAAAAAAACTAGATTATCTTGGCCTTCACCCTGCTGTTGGATTAGAGGTTCTAGTTGAGAAATCTCTCATAAAAATGAATGACCTTCAAGTGTGGATGCATGATTTGCTACAAGATATGGGCAAGAAAATAGTTCATGAAGAGTTTCCTGAAGAGCCTGGAAAGCGTAGCATTCTATGGTCATTTGAAGACATTAACAGTGTACTAACAAATAATACGGTAAGAGGTTATATAGAAAACTTGAGCACATACCCTATCATATTATTAAAAGTTCAACTTAGAGTAGCTTTGGTAATCATACATTTTGCAATTCTCTAATCCCTTTTGTTCATGATTATTAGGGAACAGAAGCAATTCAAGGCATAGTCCTAGAGTTGCTTGAATCAAAAGAGGCATATTGGAATCCTGATTCGTTTTCAAAGATGTATCATCTTAAATTGCTCAGAATCAATAATGTTCAACTTCTCCATGAACCCAAACACCTTCCTATTAGCTTAAGATTTCTTGAGTGGAGTGGGTACCCTTCAAAATCTTTGCCATTAAATTTCCAATCAAATGAGCTTGTTGAACTTTACATGTGTGGTAGCTGCATTGAACAACTTTGGAAAGGAGCAAAGGTAATTTAATCATCCTTGTACATATTTATATTTAAGTTCCATTAAATTGTAGGGATTTGTTGAAGCTAATTGTTCTTTTTCTTTCTTTTTTTTTTTCTTTTTTTTGTTGCTTTTAATAGTCTTTTGGGAAGTTGAAAATCATCCAAATGAATGGGTCTACAAACCTTAAAGAAACCCCTGATTTGATCAGAGTGCCAAATCTTAAGGAAATGGTTCTTGAAGATTGTTTAAATTTACGTGAGATTCACCCTTCAACTTGGGTTCATAATAAACTTACTCATCTTGATCTAAAAGGCTGTGTAAATGTCAATGACAAAACTCTTCCAAGCAAGTTTGAAATGGAGTCTCTTGAGGATCTTATTCTTTTTGGTTGCACAAAACTAAAGAAGATTCCAGAATTTGGAGAAAAAATGCAACGTGTATTAAAGCTTTATTTGGGTGGAACTGCTATTACTAAACTACCCACATCAATTGGGCATTTGACCAGCCTTGTTTTATTGAATGTAAGAGATTGCAAAAGTCTTACGTGTCTGCCTAGCATCATTTTTAATTTGAAGTTGCTTAAAGACGTGAATATTTCGGGATGCTCAAAACTTGAGAGACTACCTGAGAATGTGGGGAACGCTGAAAGTGTAGAAAAGTTGGATGTGAGTGGAACTGCTATAAGAGAGGTGCCTTCTTCCTTAGGTCTCCTAAAAAATCTTAAAGTTCTATCTTTCTGTGGAAGTAATAGGTTATCATCATTTAACTCTACATCTTGGTATGATCTCCTCCCTTTTTCTTCAAGGCCAAAAATTGCAGATGCCGTGGGATTGTCCTCTTTATTGGGTTTGTGTTCTTTGACTAAATTGAAACTAGAAGACTTTAATCTCAAGGAAATCCCCTTTGATATTGGTTGCTTATTCTCTTTAGAAGATATAACTCTATGTGGAAATAGTTTTGTTTGCCTTCCTGACACCATCCAACGACTATGTAAGTTAAGAAGGATGGATTTAAGGAATTGCACTAGTCTTCGATCATTGCCAAAGCTTCCATTAAGTATCGTTGATATTTGGGGATATGGTTGTACCTCACTGGAAAGAATACCAGATCTACTAAAACCTAATTCTTTATGTGAGGTAGAGCTTTGGATTTCAAATTGCAATAAATTGGCTGACAATCAAGATGTCATTAACATGTTTTTTACAGTGATAAGAAAGCACCTTCAGGTCTCTCTCTCTCTCTCTATGTGTTATAAACAACCTGCTTTGTATGTTTTAGGGACTCTCTCTTCACGGTAGATATGACAAGCCAACTTTCAATTGGAGATATGACATGATTATTCCTGGAAGTGTAATTCCGAAGTGGTTTAGGCATCAAAGTATTGGGGCTGAAGTGAATATAAAAGAACCTTCTTCTCATTTGTGTGATGAGTGGATGGGGACTGCTGTTTGCATTGTATTTTCTTCTCTTTTCAAATGTTCACTATCTTGTCAGTTGATAGCAAATGGAAAAGTATTGTTTAGTAAAGTAGTCATTCCTGACAAAATTGTTGGTTTACTAGATCATATTTGGCTATTTTATTTGCTTTCTCAATACTACGAGGAGGACATAAAATTACTGAACGGATGTGAAGCAAATGAATTGAACCAGATTGGCATTAAAATTGAAACCCATGGTTCAAATGTGGAGGTGAAGAAATGCGGGTTCCGTATGGTATACAAGAAAGACATAGAAGATCTCAACCAAACTATAGCTCAGAGTAGCAACACCAGCATCATTCCTTTTGAGGACTTGGATGTTGAAAAAGCAAAGCAAATTTGTGACGATTACGATGGGGCTGGACCTAGTGAAGATGGAAGCTCTAATGATGTGCCCCATGGTAACTCTGATAGTGAAGAGTATTTCGAATGCGGTGAGGAGATCAGTGATTAGCAGGAATCTAGATGGAATTGGAGAATGGGTTCAAATACTCTGTAAGTCAATGAATCCAAATTAATTCCTATTTTTCTCTTGATTACCTGTAATTCTTATTGTTTTTTTATTAATCTTAGTTTTGCCGATTACTGCATTATCTTTTGTGAGATTGTTGAACTTCTTTTCTTTTTTTCTTAATCAACTTTTTCTTCTTAATTTTAAATTTTTGTTGGTTGTTGCATTATCTTTTTTCCCTTTCCTTTGAATTGACTGTCATTACATATTATATATGTGAACTCATGTATAGATCACAATCACAATGATTAGTCTAGCTAGATGTAGCATCTAAATTCCTCGAAGGTTTTATACGGTTGTTTACTAATCTTCAACCAAAGAAAATTCTCTTTTTCTGTTAAGAGTTCAGTTGATTTTTATACTCTCTTTTTTTCCTTCTTTGCTTTGAAATTTTTATTATTTTAAAGTAGGATATCAATTATAAAATTCATCAAACTGATTTGTATTAGCATGTTTGAGGAAATTTTTAATGTGATTCTCATAAAGCAACAAACTTCAGAATAAAATTGCAGTTGATGAATGTTCAAAATTTCAAACATTTGGAGCTTGAGCAAAACTTACTTTATGAGTAATTATTGCAGATATGCAAATATTCCTCATTGACCAAATATTTCAACTGAGTTCTTGATATATCCAAATATCATCTACATTCTTCATAATTGATACGTGGTTTTGGTAATTTGCTTAGGCTATCATAAGAGTATCTCCAACAGCTTCTCTATATTTTTGTACTGTTTAGACAGTGAATAGTGACATTTACTTTTTACCTACCTACATTTTCAAATACATCTTCCAACAGATTCTCTATCTTATTTAAATATTATTTCTTCATTCATTGTTTATTCATTTTTTAACACATGTATCCCCATACCCCCATCCCCACTCCTTTCTTTGCTAATTTTTAATTCTGTTTTATTCTTTTGCTAATGTACAGTAGCCCATTAGACTTGATGAGCTACTGTTCATGAGCCAAAAAAAAAAAAAAATTTCGTGATTTAGAGAATCCACTGGAAACCCTTTTTTTGGGTCTCATTCTCTATTATAGAGATTATTTTGCTTTTACCTAAGCTATTGGAGATGCTCTTAGGAAGCTAAGGTTGTATCTATATATAAACAGATGTGTGATAGACAACTAAATAAAAAGCTCTCACTGGAGACAATCTTTTATTCTAAAAGCATTTAATTCTGATTTATATGTTACCACAATATGTTTTGTTTGACTATATATTGCTTGATTGTTAGACATGCCATGATGAATTAGTGATTTACCATAATAGAATATTAAATAGTAAGTAGTACTAAATGGCCTTTGCTATGTGCATCTTTTGTTCTGCAATGTAAGGAAATCATTATTCACATCATTGTGCTATCACCTACGTAATGCTTGTGTAGAAGCATTGATGAGACCTTGATCGAGTTTAAAAGAACATGGGTGCTAAGATATGAATTATCTAAAATTTGTAGTTTAAAAGTCCTAATTATGTAAGTTTTAACTGTAAGACTTTTGTGCTTTTGCCTCTTGATGTACTTGAAAGATTTTCCACCTTTCTCAAACTTTCACTCTGAATCAAATTATTGGCTTAAGGTTGTCCATACCCATTTTGGATCATGACCAGGCAAAGCTGAAACAAACCAAAAGACCTCTCTCCAAATCGTACCTTAATTAGGTTATACCCAGTCAGAGAGACTTGACTAGAATTTAAATTAAAGGACAGCAATAGACAGTAGAAAAACCTAACCATACAACAAACTTGATCATATATTATTAACCATACAATCTGAGGCATATTCGATTTTACAGTAATCAGACTCAAGAAGGCAAGCAATTGTGTTGACAAGGTTGGAAGTTGTAGAAGGTAGCCTGCCTAGATTGGTAAGCACTCCTGTTTTACTTGCTATCATTGTTGTATTACATCTAGAATTAAAGTTTTCTAATTTTCTTTTCCCATTGGGTTTATTATTTAGCAGAATGTATCATAATCATAGTGGAAAGATGCTACACTTTCATAATCATTGTCATTCATTTTTTGAAAATCTTATACTTTTTAGTATTATATCTTGGGATACCCTTAGAAAAGTCAAAACAATCTGTTAATATTTATTTACAGTTATCTTGACACCTTGACTTGGAAACAGCACCAGGTTAGGGAGTGATACTCTCCTGAGGTGCCTGCTCAAATTTTAGTCACCCCTATCTCAAGGTGAGGAGTCACTGATAAGCTGATATGGCCTCATGATATAAGGTCAAAATAAGCTACCATTGAAAGTAGGAGGAACTCAGTAATGGATATCTGAGGGTCATAGCTCTTAGATGGAGACATTTGTGGAATGCATGAGGACTTACTCATCAAATCAAAATAGTGAAATGAAACATAGTGAGTGATAGTGTGTCTGATGCAATAAGGTAAGAGGAAAACTTGAATCTTTTACCGCTGAAGTGCTCAGGCTATTTTGTTTGGAATCTTTGGATTACATTTGAGCCTTGGAACAGAGTTAATATCTCCTTGCTCTTTGAAGCAGTGGTTGGCTCAGTGGATGGAGGATCCAAAATTTTATAGATTGATGTTTAAGGGTGCAAAAGAGATTATTCTTAAGAAGTGATTATTCTTTGTTTTGCAGGTATGAACAAGTTTCTGTTGCACAACAGGCAGATCAGAGTAACTGTAAGAAAGTACAAATGCAATTGTGTCCAGTTGTGGATGTTGCTGACAATTGAGGGACACTAGCAAAGATGGTGTGGATGGGGTGGTTTTGGCTATAAAGCCAAATCGTGCAATGGCAGGCTGTTGCAGTTCTTCCATATGCAACCAAATGGCATACAGCTAGATGTTTGACCGTGCAAAAGGCATTAACTAAGGCTATACAGCTTGATTTTTGCAGACTTATTTCAACAAGATCTAGAGCGGAAGACCTCTTTTAATGTTCCTCGGCAAATTGTTGTGCTGATTGAAGACCACAAGTGCGTGGAAGTTGGAGAATGCTAGTGATTATGTATGTTGTGCATAAGATAGTCACTGCAGATCTTGGGGCCCTAGCTACTCTTGCTTTCAAGTCTTATAGACATTTTTGGACTCTACTAGTTAATCATTATGACATTATTGTATCCAAAAACAGAACCAGGAAAAAATATGTTACTCTTTATACCCTTTTCGGACTAATTTATGCCTTGGGCATATGTCTGCATTCAGTCATTAACATTTTAGGACATGTGTCTGTGTACATAAGAGATTTGTTTCTTTGCGTGGGGAAATTATTGTGTACTCCTAAAGTACTATAAATGCGTACTTTCTCCTCTCACATAAATAGTGGGTTCCACTAATTAAATTTATAGTGAGTCCTACCATTCATATGAGAGGGGAGACTACGCATTTATGGTACTCCGAGAGTACTTAATAATTTTCCCTTTGCGTGATTCCTTTCCATTTCTCCTATTAAAGCAAGTCGTGTCTTTTGAGTCACGTTATATAAATTTCCAATAGAAAGACTTTGCTCAAATGGGTAAGAAGGGTAATGATAAGAAGAGAAATGAAGTTTAGAATAGCTTCTCTTGTTTGTTAATGTAATGATGAAAATTACATAATGAGTTCTAATTTAGTAAGGATCTAAGGAAAAACCATCTAGCTTTTCAAGCATGCAGTAGTGAATTTTTGCTATGTAACATAACATGAGCTTTTGGTTTCAGCTGAGGAACGTAAACAGCAGTGGAGAATTCATAACACTAGATAATGTATTGAGAAATATAATTAGTGCTTAGAGGGGGGAAGGGTCATTAGTGAACTTATTGAAACCCTTACATAGCTCATGACACAAATCCATTTGCAAAGTCAAGAATTTTGAATTTAATATTACATTTCAATCTTCAGTTATTATTATTCATTTTTTAAAAACGGTTACATCTCATTTTTTACAAATGGTTACCACTAAAATCAGTAATAATGTCTTCAACTACCTTTTGTTCATTAAAAAAAAAAAAAGTCTTCAACAGAAAAGTAAGAAGTAAGAACAAAATTTAAGAAAAGTTTAAATCAATTGCAGAACAAGTGAACCATCCAATTTCATGTTAGGTTATGGTGCTTCCACATTAAGCACTTAATTTATGTATTGTTATTTTTCAGTCTCGGGAAACAAAAACAGCTAAAATAAGATTCTAAGATTCACATTTCTATATTATATATACTAGCTACGAACCCGCGCGTTGCGCGTGATAATTATTTTTATGGTGGTTTTATTAAAAACAAATTTACAATTTAAACTAATCTAATAATGAGTAATGTATTTCGTAATTATATTTTTATTTATTATAGGAACAATCATAAATGTAATATAGGAACAATCCAAAACACCAAAAAAAACGTAAACTAAAAAAAATTAATAAAACTTAACAATGATTAATTGAACCAATATTAGGATAAAATTTTGTTTTTGATAATCTATTAAGGTTATTTTCTTTGTAGAAATTATAATTTTGGCCGCCCAAAACATATTATCAAATAAACAATTATTAGCAAAATCTAAGAATTAAATTTCTATACATGCATTGTTATAAAATAATAATAATAAAAATAAAATTGCAAAAGTTAAAATTTGTCACCTATCTGATTATTTTCGTTTGGCTAACCTTTGCTTTTCTCTAAATAAATGGCATTATAGAGTACTTCTAATACAACTATTAAGAGTACTTTGTCCACCACAAAGGATTAGAAAATAAACAAAAATTAGTAAAGTCTTATAGTTTAACATCTAAATTGAGCACTATAAAAAAATCATGCTATGTAACAAAATAAATACCAAATTATCCAAATCATGCTATGTAATAGAATAATATTATATTTTTATATGCTATATTATAGGATAACATTTAACAATCAAAGAGAATAAAAAATAAATAAAAAACAACAACAATTTAAAAAACAAAACTAAATCGCATTAACCCAAAATAGAGTTTTAAAGAATATAAAAAATTATCAACCTAAAGTAGAGATGCAAGAAAAATAAAAAAATCCACCAAAAAAATTAGAGAGAGAGAGGGAGAGGGAGAGAGAGAGTGAACCTTTTTTTTTTGTGAGGGAAAATTATGCATAGAATAGAAGAGATAGTGACAAATTTATAGTAAGAGGATATGAATAAAAAGAGACAAAAATAAAGGAAGATGAAGGGAAAGAGAAAGAATGATATTAATGTAGAGGGTAGTGGGGAGATGAAAAGGTAAGGGAGGGAAAAAGATTGAAGTAGTGGAGAGATGAAATGGTAAGGGAGAGAGAAAGGTTGGAGAAGTGTAAATATTAAAAAAATAAATGTTAAAAACAATTATAAGAAAATTGTAAAGAAAAAAAAAAAAAAAAAAAAAAAACCCTAAAGCTTGAAAGGCTTCAACGTTTTGTTTTTTTGTTTTTTTCTTTCTTTAAGCTGAAAAGGCTCACACAAAACCCTAAAACTGAACTGAAAAGACTTTGGGTTGGGTTTGATAGTGGAACTAAATAAATAAGAGGTGGGCTGGATTAATTATACAAATTTATTATAGGGTGATAGTGGAAGTAAATAAATAAGTAGTGGGCTGCATTTATAGGGCTGAAAATTGTAAAAACCATTTTAAAATTGTAGGAAAAATTATATTTTAAAAAAGAAAAGAAAAAAAAGAATGACGTGGCAGCTGAAGTGGCGCAACGTGAGAGCAGCAGCATTAAACGCTACGCTTCAGCTTTTAGTAATATATAGATTCCTTCATATTTTTAGCTACAAAACTTATGCTAAAGGATTTTCAATACAAGTTTTCTACTTGGGGATCAAACAATTTTTAAGACCGATGAGCATGAATTTTAAATAAACTAAAATACTTATAAATATGAGCAACCCCATTGCAATCCAAATGAAAATTCACAATAGTGATTAGTGAGCCTATTCTAATCATTTAGCTAACCAATATATAAACTTATTCTCCTTTTTCATTTAACATACATACAAAGCCAAACAACTCAAACTAAGATTCAATTCAATTCTTTGACTTTCCTTCTACTTTTCTCAACTTTCTTAGCAACCAAACCGATAATAATGAAGCCAATAAGATTATATTCACATTTCTATCCTTTTCATTCTACATACATCACAAAACCAAACAACTTAAATAGTAAGGTTCTTTCCTCAATTCAATTCTTTTACTTTCCTTCCCTTTTCCTTAGTTTTCTCTGCTACCAAACAGAGTAAGGAAACCATAAAACCTGAACAATGAAACGAATATCCATATCACAGAAAATAAGCTCAAGAATTGAATCAAATCACAAAAACAAAAGCCAAGCACCATTGAAATCACAAAACCAAATCAGCAAATAGAGTGATAGGCCAAGAATGTATTGACCCCATGTAATGAACTAACCAATTAATTAGCCAAGTTAATTAATTAATCCAATTAACATGCAATACACGTGGTAGTACAAACAAATCACCAACTAAGTTAAATGTAGCGGAAAATAAAGTTGACACGATGATTTGTTTAAAAATGGGGAAAACCTCCAAGGCAAAAACCCCATCAGGTGTTTTTAAGGTCACCACTCCCAAGAATCTACTATTATCACAACAAGCGGTTACAAGTAAAGGAATCCCAATACACAATTGGACTTGTTCTGTAGTGACAATCTCTCATTTTCAATGCACGGCTCCCAGTACATGACTAACCAATCGATGCACGGATCCAAGTACGTGACTAACCACCAACTTAAGAAGGATATCGGCTGCAAAGTTCTTCAGTGCATCAACATGATGAAGATCATGAAACTCCTTGATTACAAAACCTTACGATGTACAAACGCAGCAGCTTCTTCAAGAGAAAGATGTACTAGGGCAAATTTGTCTCCGGTCATAATTTGCTTGAACAAAAACTTTGCATCAAGTTTCATCCACTGAGACGGCCCTTAAAATAATCCTTATATATGTTTAGGGTTGTGAGAAAAGAAAGTATAAACATATACACATGGATATGTGTGAAATCAGATCTGAAATTAGATTTTCGTAAATCTCGATAGATAGGTTATCTATCGAGCAGCTGTCGAGCATTGGGCTAAACATGCCTTTTAAATCTCGATAGATGCTATTTGTCGAGCTAGCTATCGAGCTTTAAAATACAGCATTTCTTCACTTGATTCTTGGATAGATTTGCATGGCTTTAACACTTGAACTTGAACACTTGTTCCTTGAAGTATTAAACACATCCTACCCAATTAAAGTAAAGTGCATTTTGTCAAAGGATTAGCCAATTCTAAATGACATATGTTCTTAACATGATTCACATATGTCCTAACAATCTCCCCCTTTGACAATCCATGACAAAACCACAACAAACAAATGAAAATATGAGAGAAGTCATAAATCACTCAACTTATACTCACTTGTTGAATACAATAAAATATATCCTAACACAAACTCATGAAAAATTTTGCAAGAAGAGAGTTCATGGCAAGAGAGACTTTGACACCTGTATTTCTGAAACACTTTAAACAAAACTCATTACGGCATCTTAGTGTGAAACATAAATATAAAAGATTGTATACAATAAATAAGAAGCATATGTATAAAGAGAGAAAACAAACAACACATGAAGAGATAGGTGAAAGAATGTAATAACAACCTCAGTATATATATCAAAATGAGTACAAGGTTTGCTATCACAATATAAGAACAATGTATCTAAAAAGAAAAGAAAAAAAAAATACAAAAAGTCCTCACTACATCCTTCATAATAAAAAACAACACTCCCCCTAACAAAAATAATCTCCTATACTAACTCTCCCCCTAAGTACATGACTATTCTCATACCCAAAACTACTCTCCCTTTTTGTCACGAATGACAAAGGGTAAGTCATTAAGAAGCAGTCATCTCCTTGTCATCGGAAGAGTTAGCACCATCGTCCTTATCAGCATCATCACCACCGAAGCCATCATCGTCACTCTCATCCTCTGAAGCCTGTGAAGATGGAGATAGAGACGCTGCGAAACCACCCATGACAACCTGTCATCAAGCGATATGACCAACACGGGTGTTCACCAGACACAACTCATTACTAAGAGTGTCAAGGCGAGCATTCATGTGCACAAGCTATGCCATGATGGCCTCGAGAGTCACTCCACCCGCGGAAGAAGAAGGAGCGGAGGTGGATGGAGCAGAAGAAGCCAGAGGATTTGCCGTCTCGGTCCGTGGCAGCTTTGGTCGAAGCTGGGCCTCGCTCCGTCTAACGGTCGCTGCGTCTATGACACATATGACAAAGAAGTGTGGAGACTCAGGATAGGAGACAGACGCATGGTGAAGAATCTGCGTGATAGCAACAGGAAAAATAAGTTTATCACGAGTCGCCGTATCCTTATAAATATCTATAAAAGAGAGTATGAAATGAGAGGGAAAGTATATGGTAAGTCCCTCAAGAAGGGATAGCAAAAATCGAGCACGAGGCTTAATAATCGAATTATAGTGATACAAGGGATGTGAAACAAATATCATCACCATATTCAGGAATCTCGAACCTTTTGCAAAGCCCAAGCAAAGGGTGTTTTGACGGTCACCCCAAGATAAAGGTGTCTCACAGAATAGAGACATGAGTTCGTCTTTGGACATAGTCCTAAGATGATCATAGCCGGGGTAGTTAGCAAACTCTACCCTCGGAAAGTGTAGCACCTCGGATATAAGATCTAGAGTGACTACAATGCGCGTACCTCGAACGCGAGTGATGAAATGAGGTACAGAGTAATCAAATCCATGCATATTGGAGTAAAACTCCTGTATGATCACGGAGGGACAAGTGACCGGGATGCCACAAAGGGACTTCCAACCCTTACTGTAGATGACAGTGGGAAGGTCAGTATCAGAAAAATCTGAAAGGACGACTTGGCATTCCAAATGAATGTCATGTCGAGAAAAGTTATCCGAGAAGTTCATCCGGGCCTTCTCATCACAGAACCAAATGTGAGAGGGAGTAGGATCAACAGAGGAAGATGCCCTGGAACGAAGAGGGTTCCAGGACGGAGTAGACTTACTCTTTTTAGGTGCCATAGAGCAAACTAACGGAATAGAGAGAGAGAGAGAGAGAGAGAGAGAGAGAGAGAGAGAGAAGCAGAAAAGTACCAAGCATAGATCAATATCAAAAAGAAAGAAAAGAATGGTACGTATGCATGAAAAATCCATAAGCATGTGACATGCAACGATAAAAACATCATAGGCTCAACCTAATCCAATCCTACCAACACACATGATTTCAACATAGTAAACACACATCTAAAATGCATGAATCATTGTTAAAAAGCAAATGTGATGCAATGCATGAGCATATAAGATCATTTAAACAAAACCCAACCCAAAATTTTTGCAAAAACCTCATCAATTTTGAAAAGCCCCAAAATTTTTCAAAAACTCAAAAACCTAGATCTATATGAATGAAATGCATGAAAAATAGTGAAAACAAGACCTTACCAGTGAAGGGAAGAACAATCTAGGCTGAAAATCACTTAGGTAAGAGGTTTAGAGAGAGAGAAAAGTGTTTGGGGAGGTGAGGGGTTAGAAACTATCGAGAGAGATCGGAGAAAGAAATCGCGTTGAGGCGTTATATAGAAATTACGATTCTCGATGGATCGAAAGGTGTCAAGAGGTGTCGAACACTAATTCTCGACAGATGGAGCTGTCGAGGTGCTATCAAGAGGTGTCCACAGCAAAGTGACCTCGATGGATCGAGAAGCTATCAAGTAGCTATTGAGCAAACATAAACTTTCTCAATGGATCGAGAAGCTGTCGAGAAGCTATCAAGACAAATTCTCAAAATTTTCGATGGATCGAAATTACGATAACAGCTGTCAAGAAAGGAAGATCAAGAGGCTCAATAAATAGCCTAGCTATTGAGAGGTATCGAGAATCTGTTGAGATGCTAAAAAAAAAACAGTTTTTCAAAGAAGAGAAAAACACAGATATAAGTGCAATCAAGTATGCTACTCAATCAAAGATCCAAACAACATTTTTAGCTCTCAAAATCATCTCTCAACAAGAAAAATGACAAGCATTTAGATTCAAAACACACACACACACACACACACACACACACACACACACACACTAAACAAGTCTAACCAATTTTATATTTCAAAAACAAGTCAGGACAATTTAGTGAGTATACATTAACACATGTATTCCTTGTGATGGCCAAATCACATTGTACCTGCACATATATCAAGAGTAGTAAAGAATATTTCGTGTTATGTGTGAAAAACATCGCAAGATTGCATAAATTTCTACATGTTATGACGATTTGAGATATGAGAAAATCACTTTAACTCACACATAATTATAACTGCTTGATGGGGACTATCACCTTCGAGGTACATTCTATAACTCACACATCTCCTAAAAGACACGCTTGCAATTATATATAAAGCATTTTGATTCTTTTTGCTTTTATTTTTCTTTGCATATTTTCTTTTGTAAAGCATATCATGCATGGGCATATAAGAGAGAGAAAAGAAATACCCAATGATGTTAAGCTTTTGACATTGCACTTTTGCTATGCCGAAGCATACAGATGTCATTTCATGATTGGCGGGCAACAGTGATGAGATGGTTATTTGTAACACCTCAACCTAATTGCATAATTAATTTATGGGTTTATATGCTAGTTATTATCTTAATTACTTTAAGTGCATAAAGTTTTGATATTGTGATATTATAGAAGATATATGCTCTTTTAATGTTGTAGAAATGAGTTTTATTAAGGTAAGGATATTTGTGCATAGTTGTTTTATTTTTTGGGCCTTTCTAGAATATAGAACTATGGGAGGGTGAAAAGTATAAATGCTAAAAGTTGAAAAGGTGGGTCATGATCTTTTCTTTCCTTAGCATTACACGTGCCCCACCCCAAAGTCAATTTCCCTTATCTTTCTTTTGCTACACCAGAAACTTCTTGGTTCATCTTTCTTTACTCTTCCTTTTCTTCTCTCTTTGCTCTTTACACGGCAACGCCTCTCTCTCACTCTCTCACCGAAAATCATAGATATCTCTCTCTAAGAAGAAATTAAGAGCCTAACACTCAAGTTTCAGCTTCAAAGTTTGTGGGTAAGTAATTAAAACCTCATTTGATTTTGGGTATTTTGATAGTATAATTGTTTTGTTTATTTTCCCTTCTTTATTCTCTAGTCTGATTTTAGAACTGAACTTGTAATTCTGTTTTAGTAATTTGAAAGATTGATGATATGGTGGTCTATTGGATGCTTATTAACATATTTTAATATGTTTAGTATAGGTATAAAAATACCCAAATGAAATGAAGGCCAGTTGCTATTAGTTGATGATTTTGTAAGAACATATGCTGAAACTGTCACTGTGACAGATTTGATGTTTATAACAAGAAAAATCTGTATTAAATCATATTTTGTGAATTAGGATGCTAGGAGTAGATTTTATGAATTCTAAGACACACATAGTTGTATTGAAAGTGGTCTCACAGAATTTGGATCAATATAAAAATAATGGCTTAATTTCTAAGTTGCATGAAATTCTGTTAGGACAAATTTGAGCATGCTGCATTGTATGATTTTTAATAAATCATTGTTTTATTCTTTGACTCTAAAATTGTTATGGTATATACTAGAAATCCAGGGGAGTGGTTCTGTAAAATTGCATGACTTTTGGATGTGTATGGACAGCCCATTTGTATTTTACAAATGAGGCGTATGCTGCTGAAATGAGCAGTGAACAACATATTATACACCTGATTTTGTGGATTTAATTTTGAAGTTAGGGTGAATGTTTTGGACTATAATTTAATATGCTTATCTTTTGGTATGTCTAGATCATAGATGAACTTTTATGCCTTGGTTTCTCTATGTTTTGGTATGTAATGTGTTTGATGAATGTATCTTGTTTTTGGGGAAACTTTATGTGAGTGGAATTAAGATTTTCTTGAGTTTGAGAGTTAGGTTGTGATTAAGGTATAAGTTTATATACTTAGGAAGAGTTTATCAGTAATAAGTTTTGGTCTTTCATTTAGGCGACGAGAACGAGAACATGGACACTTGAGCATCTCTTGTACAATCTCTCGCGTCTTCTGTTTTCAGGTAAGGGATATGTGATATGTGTATTTGATAAGTGTTAAAATTGTTTAGAAAACTATTACGCATTAAAACCTTTTAATTAGAGATATTACATATAAGCATGATTTAAATAAAATATATGTTCGTGAGTTGTTCAATCTTATATACATGATCATTTTAGCATATTAATGCTATTATTTATATCACAAACATAATATTAAGAATGAAATGGATATGCTACTGTTGTGAAACATCTATATATTACTAAAAGCTGAAGCGTAGCATTTAATGTTGCTACGCTCACGTTGAGCCACATCAGCAGCCATGTCATTACCATTCTTTTTCCTAAAGCTAAAAAGAAAATCATCACATTAATGTTGTACGTCCACCAATCTATAAAGCCCAAACCCAATTCGAATAGTCTTTACTCTTTAACGGCAATAAAAATATGAGAGTATTTTTTGGTATTCTATCCTATTATAGGCATAAAATTTTATTATCTGAGATGATGTATGGACCAAATGCTCCTTAGAAGTTGGATAATCTCTTGTTAAAATTTTTCAAAATTCACTTTGGGAAGAAGACTACTAAATGATGTGATGTGTGGTAGTAGTAGTTAAATTGCGTGGCTCGCATCTACAAAGCAAAATATTACCCCTATGGAGATGTATTAGGGGCGAAGCTTGGAAGCAATCCCTCGTACGCTTGGCGAAGCATATATAACAGCTTGGAGGTCATAAGGAACGGTACTAGGTGGAGAGTTGGAAATGGGAAACTTATACACATTTGGGAGGACAAATGGCTCCCCACCCCAACTACATATAGAGTATGCAGCCCACCGAGACTCTTTGATGATTTTCCTATGGTTTCCTCTCTCATTGACGTGGACACAAGGCGTTGGAAAGCTGATATTGTTTGTTCCCTCTTTCTACCCTTCGAAGCACAAACCATCCTAAATATTCCTCTCAGCTTTAACTTACCTGAGGATACCATTGGCTGGATTGGAAACAATCGTGGTGTATTCTCTGTAAAGAGTGCGTATTATGTGGCTTTAGCATTGGTGGATCCGTTCGTGGAAGCTGAGAGCTTAGCTGGGGACTATAGTGTTTCATGGTTTCAAAACTTTAGCCCTTCAGCTTGCTAACGCCAACCTCTCTTTCTTCCAAAGACAGTTTCAAAACTTCAGACCTTTGGCTTTCTAATCTAATTAATGATAAATAAATAATTAGACATTCAGAATTTTGAGATGCACAGCTATTTTAACACTTTTAGGGCTGCCCCACAGCAGTAGTAAGATTGAAGGCTGGAGGTGCCGCATCACCACACAATTGCAGACATTTTTCTACACAGGTAACTCTCTCTCCCTCTCTCTCTCTCTCTCTCTCTCTCGCTTTCTTGTCTGACTGCTTCTATCTCTGGCATGGTGACTCAGCTCTCATTCTCTCAACAACTCAACTCTGCCTTCTTCTTTTTCTTTCTTTTCCTGTTTTACTTTCCCTTATGTTTCGTCATTTACAATGTAAAGTGTAACAAAGCTTTTGTTCTGTGTAAACAGTGAATAAATATTGCAGCAAACTAGAGACAACCACCCACGTGTATGGTTAAATTTTTTCTACAAAAGCAATTGTGTTTGCTGTAGCCGTGTAGGCCCTTTGATTGTGAAGCATATTCAAGCATTCCCACTTTCCTAGGTACAAAGGTATTCTTCTTTTCCTTTTTTTTTTTTTTTTTTCATTCTTTTATTATCATATATTTATTTGTTTTAAATTAATCAACATATCATATAACATTATAATTTATAAATGTACCTTATTAAAATTTACTTCTATTTATCATTTAATTAATTTATAGATAAAAATAATATAACATGTATTTGGTTGTACTTGTATTTTATTAGATGATTTTTATTCATTGAAGTTTGAATGATTGTTTTTAATTATTAGTATTTTTTTTTTATCTTAGTCATTATACTTTGTCCATTTCATAGTTGATTAAAGATATTAAATCTTTTTGCCAATTTTGTCTCATGATTGTTTAATTTTAATTAGATACACATTTTATAAACTACTTAACTTGTATATTGATTATTAAATTGTATGTACATTACTATTTTAGATTTTATAGTGAAAAGTTAGTCGACTAATTTTATGTTCCACCCCCCCCCCCCCTCAAAGTTAATTTCCTGTCTCCTCCTTTTGTTCTTCCAATCTTTTACGGTTTCAAAGAATCAGAAAGAATGCAACACTAGATGCTGCTTATTTATTTATTTATTTATTGAAATCCTAAATTTTGTATAATGGGTTTTATTTATTTTGATCATTATGATATTTGCAGGTGAACATCTTTACAGTTTTTGTAATCACAATTTTTTTTCCCTCTGCATCCCCCAATGAAGGGTTTTTCAGCAAAGGTGTGAAGAAAATTGGGCAATGATATTAATTACTAAATTAGTCTTCCCCACTAAAGTTGATATGATTTCTTAATTACTAAATTAGTCTTCCTCTCCCTTTTTGTGGACTAAATGGTTTTTGGGTAATCTCAATTTGAAAAAAACCTCGCTTTTTTTTTTTGTATGTTTTAAACAATAGTTTTTCCAAAGACTTTTTCTTTGCTTTTGGAAAGCAAAAGGATTTTTTTTTTCTTTTAATTTTTACACAAAACAGTAATCCTATGATATTGAATTGGTAAATTTTGAATTTTCCTGTTTGTTTTCTTATTTAAACACCATATGATTTTGTTCACTCTTATATGATCTTCCACTCTGTGCATAGCATGTGCTTGTGTTGTTGTGCAAGTGCAAATGTTTTTCTTGAATTAGTAACCTAATATATTAAGTTATAAAAGTAGCAAAGATTTTTGGGTAAATAGTTTAAGAAGGTTCATATTTTTTTTTTCTCATTAAGGTGCAGTGGCGAATCTATGTGTTTTACTGTTTTTTATTTATTTATTTTTGTTTTAATTTTTTTTAATGGTTTTTGCTTTGTTTCCTAGGTTTAGATGGTTTATCTTTGTTCACTGTTAAAAGTTGTAGTTAAAGCTTGAATGTTGTACTTTAGTCATTTGATTAATGGAAATTAATTGTTTCTTTTAATTTTTTGGCTTTTAAACAGAGAAATAGGTGTTAAAGTTTGTTGAAAAGGTTGATGATGGTCATTGCAATGGAATAATTTCTTTTAAGATCTAAACCATAAAATGATCATTAATAATATTCTCAGTTTCCCACGCATCGCGTGGGTCTACGGCTAGTTTATGTAAAAGCAAAGTTATCAGAAAAATATAGTTTTCAGTTATTCCATTGTTATGATCTGAACTCAACCAGTAAGGGTTATAGTACTGGTATTTCCATGGAGATTCTAATTGGCCATTAAAAGTGGGACTGGCTCTGCTGTACCCGCCCTTGTTGGTAATGGCTAATTTGTGGAGGATGCCAACCTACCCCCATGGTTGAAGATATGTATTATGATATGATCCCGGGATTACCTAGCATTGTGGGGAATGCTGGATGCCTAGCACATTGTGCTAGAAACCTCCCAAAGTTGTGACAGACTTACAATTGGACTAACTAATATGTATTATAAATGAGCTATTAAGCTATTTGGAAATTTTAAGAAAAGTATAATGATAAGAAAGGTATGTTGAATGTGTTATAAGTCTGATGAGAAGTTTATGATAAGGTATTTTATCGTCTATTCAAAGATAAGATTACTGAATTATGTTTAAGTTCCTTATTATGTCCTTTTATTATTATATGAAAGGAAAATGAAGTATTTTTATCTGAAAGTTCATAAGTTATTTTAAGAACAACGTGAATAGTATGAAGGCTATTTTATCAAAGCTAGCATATCCATAAAATATTTGATTTACATGCATTCTTATTAAAGGCCCATGGAGCTTAAAACCTTACTGGATTTCGCAGCTCACCCTATTATATTTCAGTGCACAGGTTCTTCCTGGAAGCAGCGAAAGTATTAGAGGTGGCAAAGATTCTGTGATTCTCGTTTGTTAGAATGTATAGTTTTTATTGTATAGTAGTTTAGCTCTTTTGTTGTATAGGAGGAATCAAGATGTACTTGATCCTTGAGCGCAGATGTAATTCAGAACCTTAGTTTGTTTTGAACCCTAGTCGTATGTCTTTGGGATTAGATTTGTAATAAGAGTTTTGCTAAACATTTAGCTATGTAATATTTACACGAATACCTGATGTTTCAACCAAGTGGTAATCTTTCCAAGTTCAAATGAAATGAAGTTTCAAGGTTTTCATCATTTTTGTATATTATGGCTTTTATGCAAGAAATAAGTAGGAATACAAGAAACAATTCTTAATAAGCACCTTCAGTTTAGGTTGGTTCATGTTAGTATTGAAGTAAACTTGATATTAACATGCCGGTCATGCTCTAAATTCTGAAGTACAGGTTTGGATCGTGACATTATTTATGCCTTTCTCTTAGGATTTTCTAGTCATTCCTGTCAAAAAGAGTAATACGAGTGTTAAGTACAAGAGATTACTTAATCTTACTCATCACAAACACAAGCCACAAAGCTCACTTGCTTAGTTGTGCATAGAGATGCTCATCTAAGCTACAAATGATACAAAGTTTAGAAAACTTTGCTTCAATGGCCATCCAAGGTACACAAGTACCAATGTACACAAAACACACACTGTTTTTGTATTTTTTTTATTTTTCAATTTTTATTTTTATTTTTATGAAAAACAAAATAAAGCAAAAACTGAAAGAAAACAAACAAAAGCATGTTAAACAAAGCAAAGCATAAAACTAGATGCAAATGCATGAGGAAGGAGGAGGAGAAGAGGAGATCAATCCATGGAGATAACACCAATATTTTGGCGAAGGAATTCAAACCGTTTGCTATCAAGAGGTTTGGTGAACAAATCAGCCTTCTGATCATCAGTGTGAATGAACTCAAGAGTGAGAGTACCATCTTCGACAAGCTCCCAAATAAAGTGATGTCGAATCTCTTTGTGTTTAGTTCGAGAATGTTGAACATGATTCTTAGAGATGTTGATGGCACTGGTATTGTCACAATAGATGGTAAGATGTTCTTGACGAATATCATAATCAAGAAGGAGTTTTTGCATCCATAGAAGTTGGGTGCAACAGCTACCAGCAGCGATGTATTCAGCATCTGCAGTGGATAATGAGATGTAATTCTGCTTTTTTCTCATTTAGGAGACAAGATTATTATCTACATAAAAACAACCCCCCGAGGTACTCTTTCTATCATCAACATTCCCAGCCCAGTCTGCGTCAGAATACCCAGCTAAGACATCATTTGTGTCTTTGCTATACCACACACCAAATTCGGCAGTGGTTTTGACATACTTTATGATTCTTTTCAAAACTATCATATGAGACTCTTTGGGATTAGCCTGATATCTAGCACACACTCCCACACTGTAACTAATGTCAAGTTTACTAGCAGTAAGGTAAAGAATACGACCTATCATACTTCTATATAGAGACAAATCAACATTTTTACCCAACAAATCAACAGTGAGTTTAACATTTGGGCTCATAGGGGTTCTAACAGAACTAGCAGATTCCAAACCAAACTTTTTCACAAGATTTTTAGCATATTTAGATTGAGATATGAATATACCTGACTCTTGCTGACGGATCTGCAACCCAAGGAAGTGATTCAACTCTCCAATCATGCTCATCTTGAACTCAGCCTGCATAAGTTCGGAGAAACTATGAGCAAGTTCATCCTTAGTCGACCTGAAGATGATATCATTAACATAGATTAAGCAACTATCAACTCGCCGTCTTCCCTTTTGATGAAGAGAGTTTGATCAGTTTTTCCTCTTGTGAACCCATGTGACACCAAGTATAGTGTGAGCCAATCATACCAAGCTCTAGGAGCTTGCTTTAAACCATAGAGTGCCTTCTTGAGGTACAACGCATGATCCGAAAAGTGTGGATCAATGAATCCTTTTGGTTGAGCCACATAGACATTTTCTTTAAGGAACCCATTCAAGAAAGTGGTCTTTACATCCATTGGTAAAGATTGAACTTCAAATGACATGCCAAGGCTAAGAGAATCCTGATGGATTTCATACGGGCTACTGGAGCAAATGTCTCATCATAGTCTACTCCTTCCATTTGAGAGTATCCTTAAGCCACAAGTCGAGCCTTGTTGCGGATTACATTACCCTCCTCATCAGTTTTGTTGTAGAAGATCCACTTTATGCCAATGATGTGCTCACCTTCCGATCTAGGTACTAGAGTTTAGACATCATTCCTTTGAAACTGAAGCAGTTTATCATGCATAGCCTCAACCCAGCTTTCATCCTGAAGAGCTTCCTCAACCTTAGTGGGTTCAACCTGCGACAAATAACAAGTATATGACACAAAGTTAGCAACACATTTATCAACTGTACGCTTCCTTAGTGTAAGTTCATTCATGTTTCCCACAATAACTTCAAGAGGATGATTCAACTTAATCCTGGAGGAAGGTTTTTTCTCTTCATCGGATTTAGAATCAGGTGAGGTAAGTATGTTTGTTGAACATTCTACAACACTTGGAGTGCCAGGAGTACTTGGAGATATGGGCTCTTGATCAACAATTTCTTGAACATCCTTGGGCTCGAGAGGAAGAATTTCTTTGGGGATTTCCTCACTAATTTTCTTAGAACCGGATTCTGAAGCTTCATCGATCACAACATTTACAGTTTCCATCACCTTCTTAGTTCTCTTGTTGTATACCCAATAAGCCTTGCTTGTAGAGGAGTATCTCAGAAATATTCCTTCATTACTTCAGGAGTCAAATTTTCTCACATTCTCTCTATCCTTAAGAATGAAACAAGTACTTCTAAAAATTCTAAAATACTTAACATTGGCTTCCTTCCCTTCCATAACTCATAGGGAGTCTTCTTGGTACCGGGTCTGAAATATACCCTGTTAACTGTATGACACACAATGTTGACAGCTTCTCCCCACAAGTTTCTAGCCACATCCTTGTTGCGTAACATGGCTCTAGTCATCTCTTAAATAACCCTGTTCTTTCTTTCTACTACACCATTCTGCTGAAGAGTAATAGGAGTAGAGAATTCTTGAGATATACCTGATCTAGTGCAAAAGGACTCCATGTAAGAGTTCTCGAATTCTTTACCATGGTCACTTTGAATTCAATCAATCTTTAAACTCTTCTCATTTTGCAATCTTGTGCACAAGGCTTCAATGTGCCCAGGAGCATCTAACTTGGATCTTAGAAGAATGACTCAAGTGTAGTGAAGTCATCTACTACAACCACGATGTATCTCTTTCCCCCCAGATACTCGGTTCTGGTTGGACCCATGAGATCTAGATGTAGTAGCTCCAATGGTCTAGATGTAGCGGATGTTTGAGTGCCCGGATGTTTAGCTTTCGTCTGTTTCCCAAGCTGACATGGTCCACACACCGCATTGTTCACTCTACTGAGCTTTGGTATCCCCAAAACTGATTCATGCTTAGATACAATTGAAAGATGTTTGTAACTGGTATGTCCCATCCTTTGGTGCCATAAATCTTCATTTGGCAAACGAATGCTATTGCACACAATATCAGCATTAGGGACCAAACCATAACAGTTGTCTGGAGTGCGAACACCACTTATGAGTTTCTTTCCAGACTCATTCAACATAAGGCATTTCCCTTTTGAGAACAGCACTATAAAGTCTTGATCACATATCTGACTTATGCTCAACAGGTTCACTCTCAGACCTTTTACATATAGCACATTTGCAATGTCTGGCAGTCTAGGTAGTGAGATGGTTCCCTTTCCTTTAATCTGTAATTTGCTCCCATCACCGAAAGTGACATTACCACATTTCTTATACTCAAAAACCTTAAAGAGAGATCGGTCTCCAGTCATGTGTCTTGAGCAGCTACTATCAAGGTACCACAAACATGTGTCCATAACCTTAAATGCAAACTTCATTATGAAGCACACCTCATGCTTAGATGACAAATCAGTAGGAATAGTGTTTTCTCTCATCTGCCATTTATAAACAAAGCTTTTAACTTTCACTCTTCTCAGACGAACTTCTCTACACATTTTCATTCTGAAACAGTCTAGTTTCTTCTTTGTCAAGCTAAGATCTTTTCCAATAATCATCATGATAGATTTCAAATAACTTTTAGACTTGCATTTTCTGATACACTTAATCAAGTAGAGATTAAAAAAACAAGATGTATTTCAAAACAAAGATCTTTTCATGCCGATTGCAGCCATGACAACAGAGGTTAATGGATCACACAGCAAAGATTAACCTTAATCAGAGTGTGCCCGCTCTGATACCACTTGATAGGCCAAGAATGTATTGATCTCTTGTGATAAATTAACCAATTAATTAGTCAAGTTAATTAATTAATCCGATTAACATGCAATATGCGTGGTAGCACAAACAAATCACCAACTAAGTTAAATACAGCGGAAAATAAAGTTGACACGGTGATTTGTTTACGAATGGGAAAAACCTCCAAGGTAAAAACCCCACTAAGTGATTTTAAGGTCACCACTCTTGAGAATCTATTATTATCACAATAAGCGGTTACAAGTAAAGGAATCCTAGTACCTTATACCAACCTACAGTTGAACCCTTACCCCAATATACAATTGGACTTGTTTTGTAGTGACAATCTCTCATTTTCAATGCACGGCTCCCAGTACGTGACTAACCAATCGATGCACGGATCCAAGTACATGACTAACCATCAACTTGAGAAGGATGTTGACTGCAAAGTTCTTCTGTTCATTAACACGATGAAGATCACGAAGCTCCTTGGTTACAAAACTCTACGGCGTACAAACGCACCAGCTTTTTCAAGAGAAAGATGAACTAGGTCAAATTTGTCTCCGGTCACAATTTGAACAAAAACTTTGCATCAAGTTTCATCCACCGAGACGGCCCTTAAAATAATTTTTATATATGTTTAGGGTTGTGAGAAAAGAAAGTCTAAACACATACACATAGATATGCGTGAAATCATATCTGAAAAACTGATTTTCGTAAATCTTGATAGATAAGTTATCTATCAAGCAGTTGTCGAGCATTGGGCTAAACATGCCTTTTAAATCTCGATAGATGCTATCTGTCGAGCTTTAAAATACAGCACTTCTTCACTTGATTCTTGGACATATTTGCATGGCTTTAACACTTGAACTTGAACTCTTGTTCCTTGAAGTATTAAACACATCCTAGATCTACCCAATTACAAGTAAAGTGCATTTTGTCAAAGGATTAGCCAATTCTAAATGACATATATTCTTAACATAATTCACATATGTCCTAACACAGAGAAAACAATCAAACTCCTCAAATCAATTCATTTCCAAGATCTACGCAACAAATTCAACTAAAACGCACTATTTAATCACCAATACAACATCATTAACACGATCATGATTAACTCTTAGTTTCTCATTCTTTCAAAGAAACATAGAAAAAATAAACTAAAGGCACAATATTTAAAATCAAACACTTTATTTTTCCTTTTCAATTATTTAATTTTCCTTGGTTTTCTGAGTAACCAAATGTAACGTAAAAAAACAAAAAAAAAAAAACTAAATTCTACCAAAATTTTTATTTTAAAAAAATAAAAAAATGAAAAGATTGAATAAAATAATTAATACCTGTAATTTCTGTATGAATGTACGATTGAAAATTAACAGATCAAGCAGATCTCTTTGAGCTCTGGAAATAGCGGAAAATGAAAGAGTGGAAATAGAGCTACTACTTTTTTTTTTGGTGGTAATTTTAGACTAACAGAATGGGTATAAGTGTCATTTTGAAAATTTGACGGTGGATTTGGTGGTTTATGTGACAATTAATAGTAGATTAGTGGGTTTTTTTTTTTTTTTTTTTTTTTTGAGAAGAAGTAGATTAGTGGTGTTTTTATAAGTGTCCATTTGAGTAAACATTTTTTTTTTTTCAAATATATATAATTTCAATAGTTATAATGAGGGAAGAAAGATTTGAAGGTTTCCATTGAAAATACTAACTCTTGGCAGTTGAGTTGAGTAAACTATTTTAAAACACTACTAGTAGTATATCATCGAATTAATTGAAAATTTTAAGCAAAATAGATAAAATATTTTATAAATATTATCAAATTGTATTAATAATTAGTTAATGAGCCACTTAATGAAATGTAGAGGATTCTATTCATGAGGTTGTTTCAGAATTTGAACCTAAAACCCTTACGAAGAAAGTCAAAAGATTAGATGAAAAAAAAAAGGGTAAATCATAGTTTTAACTTAGTGGATGCTGAGCTAATTTTTTATTTATGTTTGTCTAGAGGAAAAAATTTATTTAAGTCCATTGAATACTAATGTGTCTAGTAATAGAATTCTCTTCAATTTATTAATTTTATGGTTAAGATTTCTATTTTTTGAATTTACTAATGATAAAATATCTTCATTTAAAAATTTAAATAACTTGAAATTCATATACTTTAAATTTGTAAAATTTAATTTAAATTATGAAATAGATTGATTTTAAATAGAGATTATCATTTTCCATAAAAGAGAGTGAGGTTTTTAGCCTAAGTAATTTTATAATAAACTTCTTATTCATAGTCCTATCTTACAATAATTTAGCACTTTATACAATATATGATTCATGCTACCTTTTTCAAACGATAATATATTTCCACATCATATGGAATTTGATGAAGGAGAGCTTCCTTGAAGGTGCATAAAAGGAATATTTTTCATTTGTGATTTTGATTTGATTGTCAACTCAACTTGATGGAGAAGCATGCTTTAAGATGCCTACAATTAGCCAATATTGATGGTACAAAGGGTATAAAATTTTTGGTGTTATTAGATTTATTTTTAATTTACTAGTACTTACTACTGAGTCTCTGCAGTCTCTTTTCTCTTCTTCTTCTTCTTTGTATTTTCTCTCTTAACCCGGCTCTGCTTCATCTCGTTCTTTTTTTATTTTTTTTTCTCCTCTATGCGATGATCCAGTGTTTTAAGGCAGTGGGTTTGCTTTGTAACTATTGGGCTAATAGATTTTTTTTTTTTAAGTTTTTGTTTTGTTAAGTTTTTGGGTTTGTTGTTGTCAGTTGGGCTGGGTTGGACTGACTGGGTTGATTCATGATTGGAGGGGAAGGGCCAACTATAATAATGAAAAAACATATGCCTAATAAAAAAAATTTTCTTAGGGGCAGAGGGCCCGGGCCCTTTGGGCCCCCACTGGTCCGACCCCGCCACTAACTATTTGAAGGCAAAGTTAAACAGTAAAATAAGATGTACAAAAGACAAAAGTGAAGAAAAGTGAGCATAATAATGGTGGATGAGTCACATTGTGTGTCCTATTTCATTCAGCCATAGGGACGGTGTTAGAATTATAACATGAAATCATCATTACACTGAGCAAAGTACTCTTTGTTTTTTACTCCGCCTTTTCTTTTGCTTTGTAGACTATAGAAAGCCAAAAACCTATGTTGGTAATTGGCTAAGGATGGCTATTAGAGCTGCATCACATGTAAACATGCTAATCTTATCATGAATTTTTTGTTTTAAAATTTTCTTAACTTAAATCATATTAAGATCTCTCTCTCTCTCCCCAAGTAGACTATTGGAAATTATAAGTGAAAGATCAACTCATCAACCACTTCTTCAGCATATGTACTTTAGGGAGGAGAGAATGTATGGATTTAATATCTATTGTTTTATGGGTCCTTTAAAAACCAAATCGGACTATAATTATATATAGTCACACACATTCTAAAAGCCAAGATTTTGGTTCTTAAATTAAAAAGCATACTTATAAAAAAAATTAAAAATTAAAAAGTATAATCTAAATTCAATTCATGGCAATCATGTCAATGACTTGTTCCATAATGTTTTTTATTAAACACCTCAAATTTAACTAGCTAAAATTAAAGATGCCTAACTTTTTATGTCATATCAAATTTCGTTCAAATATGATATTATTTATTATTTGGTTAATAAGCTTATTTTTTTTATGTATAAATTTAAATTATAAATATTTAAATATTTAATTAATAACATAAATTTTTTTTTTTTTTTTTCTAAACATGCAATGCAAAAGTTGAAAATAAACCTTTACCAACTAAAAAAAGCCAATAACTTTGATTCTATTTTTAGGAGCGGAGATACAGAGAAAATGGAACAAAGATCAATCATCCGGTCCCACGAGTAAAGGCAATTCCAATGATGAAATGAAACTTCCTAGTTCCTACAGCTTTTCTTAACTCTCCAACACGCTATAATAGTTTTCCTCTTCAATTATTGTCTCTCTATTTTTTTCTTTTTCAAACTGAGCACACGGAACGTTTTATTTTTTTACCACCAATCGTTCAAGCCTACTCGAATCCTCAAGGTCCTCTCTCTTCTCTTATGCAATGTTTTGTGTGAATTCTCTGAGCACACGGAACTTTTTTTTTTTTTTTTTTGTGTGGAATAAAAGACATGTTAATGGGTAGTTATTTTGGCACACATATCTTTCATTTATTGGATTTGATATGAATGACATGGTAACATTTGATACAAAATACTTTTTTCACACTTAAGCTTAACACTACCCACCAGCTTCTTTTTTTCTCATATATTTATGTAAAGTTGTGATTTACAACTATGTTTTATGTTGGTTTTATTCCATGACAAAAAGTGTTGTAATTGCTTTAATTTATTTCCTTGTATTTTGTGGGATTTTATTGTAATGGGTTTAGTATTAAGTTGGTGAACACTCAAGCTTATCTGAAGATCAGTGGATTTCGCGACTAGCTTGCGAGAAGTTCGCGAGAAGGGTTCCCGCGAAAAGGCATGTGAGAAGCACATGACTGGAAGTTGAAGAGTCGTGTCAGGCTGTCGTTTTCGCGAGTGTCTCGCGGGTAAAGCTTTCCCGCGAGACAGTCGCGAAACATTCGGCCTGGAGGATTTTTAAGTGAGACTTTCATACCCTTCACCCATACTATATATACTCTCATTACCCACAAATGTAAATGGGCTATTCAGAGAGAAAAACTCTAAATAGGTTTTCTATAACACACACCCATCTTTTTGAGAGAGAGCTACTCATCCTTAGTGAGAAATCATTGTGGCCTCTTCTCCTTCCCTCTCCCATTACCATACCTTGAGAGAAGATTTGTACCGAAACACAATCCACACCTTTTCAGTGTAGTGAGTGTTTTTGGTGTTGTTGGGAAGCATTGGAAGAAGCCAAGAATGGCAGATGCAACATGGAGCTTGTTGCGGGATCCGGAGAGCTAGACAAGACAGGGTTCCGAGAAGTCTTGTTGGAGTAGGAACTTGGAGGGCTTAGGTACAGCAGGTAGATTAGGCTTGGAGGGTCTCTTGCTAACCCATGTATCCCAATTGATTGTCTAGTGGATCGATTACCACTTGGAGGGTGGCGGAGAGGTTTTTTGCCGAGTTCTTCGGTTTCCTCTTCGATAACACATCAGCGTGTTATCTGTGTTTGCATTCTCTCTTCCCTTACTCTTGTGCTTTACTTTTAATGTTTGTTGTTCATGTTTATGCACCAGAGTAGTATCGGTTTATTGCGCTTCATTTACTCTTATTTTCGCACTTAGATAAGTTAGAGTAAAAGCAATCTAGCTGTAATTTTAATTGGGGGTCTAAACAGCTCTTGTGTTTTCAACACATTTTCGAGCTTTCAATTTATCTTTTAAAATGGCCCATGTGCAAGGTAGTTGGCAACTTGAATGTAGTTGTGAGAAGTGAGATTGTTGAGAATTTTATTGTGACCTCTCGCCCTGCTTTCACATATTCACAAAATAATAATAATAAAAATAATAATAACAACAACAACTTAGAGGCTTTTCTATTTTTTTTTTAAAGGTTAAGATTTTTTGTTGATGTGAAATGGTTAAGACTTATTAAAGGTAAAATAAAAAGTGAATTTTTTTTTTGAAAACATGAGTTTAGGTAGTTGGAGCATTTCAAATACCTGAATAGAGGGTATTCCTATTTTGTAAGCAATGCTTTAATACAAGTTAGACATATATTTTTATTTGACTATTCTTTAGTTTTTTCTCTACTTTTTTTTTTTTTTTTTTTTTGAGAAACAGTTTTGTCTTTACTTAAACTTAGGAGTGTTGTGGGTTTTAGTTAGCTCAACTGGTAAAGTCTCTGATAGTTGTATAAGAGATCTGGGGTTCAATCCCCGCCTACACCAAAAACTGATTGGTGTCTTGGTTTGATGATAAAGAGCTATTATCAAGAGCGGACGTCATAAGTTGAAACTCTCTCAAAAAAAAAAAAAAAAAACTTAGGAGTGTTTGGGGTATTTTTGAACCAACAAAATGTCCGATCCAAAAAAGGAAAATCCCTTAAATAGTAGTATAAATAGAGAAATTATTGTATAGTCCCAACCAAGAAATACAAGACACCTCATTAAAAATGCTTACATAGGCTTTTATGCCACATCAGCTCAATAGCCCTTACCTATCTTAACGTCTATTAACCCCGTTTGAGTATAATTAAAAATTTAGAAGTGAATTGGGCGGGTTTCACTATAATTGCAGTTTTAGTCAAACTTTCAAATTTCAAATTTCATTTTTTAGATATGCCATCTGCATCAAAATTCCAAGAACCTGCTCTCTCACAGTCTCCCCGCCATAGCAGTATCCACCTCTCCTCCTTCAGCCCTCAGATCACTCTCTACAGGCCTAAGCTCCGATCTCCCGAGACTCCTCTCAGGTTAGCTCTCTCTATCTCTCTCTCTCTCTGATTTCCTTCCGTTTAGAGTTTTGGTTCTTACTATTGATTGTACTATTTCCTTTCTCTCTGCTCTGTTTTTTTTTTTTGGTTATGTGGTGACTTGTGAGCAACTTAAAATTCCTTTCTCTCTCTCAAGGTTTTTATTTTTTATTTTTTTTATTACTTTTTTTTGTAGGACTAGGTTCATCTGGAGTTCATTTTGTGGTTTTTGAATTGAAGAGATTGATTTAGTTTGGATTTAGGATTTTTCGTTGGATTTGATAAACAATGATTTTTCACCTTTGTTTCTTGGGTACCGATCTTTGATGGGCAATCCAAACCTTTTAGATTTCAATTGAGTATTTCCTTTTTGTTCTTGTGGACAACTGCTGAGAGTCTTGTATCTCAAATGCTATCACTTAGTATTTCTAATAGAGATATTTAGAATTCAAATTCCCCACCCCAATTATCAATATATAAAAAAATTTAAGCGGATATATATATAACCTCTACCTTAGACTCACTTTTTAGAATTCAAAAGGCACACACAAATGCCTATGGAACAACAATGCTAAGACCACAATAGATTACATAACTTTTGCCACAATACATCACCTAGCACAACAAATTACACAACTTCCAGCACAACTCGCCACGCGGCAAAAGTTGTGGTTCTAGCATTTTTTCCTATGGAATACCTATGGATTTAGGATAATTATATTGTAATGATATGTAGTGAGCTGTAACAAAACTAGCATAATTTGTTATGGTTTTAGCATTTTTTTTTTCCTATGAAATACCTATGGATTTAGGATAATTATTTAGTGGTTAAACAAAGTTCTTATTTCTATTTTCTATCATGTAGTTAAGGGTTGAAGAGGAGGTTGTATTAGACTATGTATTCAGTGCATGTATTGCCCCACTCAATGTGAAAAGAGCGATACATGCATCAGATGCATGGTATACCTTTTTGTTCGAGAGATAGATAGAGATATGTTGTTGTCCATGGGCCTAACTTTAATTAAATGTTAGAAGGGCCTTACGTGTCCTTTCTATATATAAAATGTTCACTTACAAGGTCATTGGGCCAAACTTTTTATGCAATTGGGTCTCAATTGTGTTCAGGATAGTTACATTTAGGCCTAGACAAGCCGCGTGAGTAAGGCAATTTATGGGTCTGATGAATGATCTTGTGGATGATTAGGAACTACAGTAAATAAAATAAATTTGGCTACTAAAGGCATTTCCAGGTGCCACCAGCTTTTTAAAAGCATAGTTGAACAGTAAAAATAAGATGTGCAGAAGTCAAGAAAAGTGAGCTCAATAATGGTGGATGACTCACACGGTGTGCCCCATTTCATCATACACTGGGCAAAGTACTCTTCTTCGTTTTTTCCTCCTCTTTTCGTTTGCTATTTAGACTATTGAACTTAATGGAGAGGAATCTTCCAACTAAAAAAAAAGCCAATAAACTAAAATCAAACAAAGATGAATTATCCGGTCCCACGAGTAAAAGCAATTCCAATTCCAATGACGAAACTTCATAGTTCATACAACTTTCCTTAACAATGTGTTTGGTTGGGTGGAATTTAGGAGGGATGGAAAACATAGGAAAGAAAATGTGAGTTTTCCACTGTTTGGCAAGAGAGGAAAATTAGAGAGAGTGGAAAACCCGGGAGAAAATTTTCTCCCCGGGCCCACAAATTTTGTCCTCCCAAATCGGGAGGAAAAGCTGGGGGAGAAAAGTTCTCTCCCAGCACTTTTACGAAAATACCCCGATCTGGAATCAAGTAACAAAAAAAAAAAAAAAAACCCAGAGAGAGAGAGCGCTGGAGAATTGAAACTAGAGAAATTGAGGAAGACAAAGAAAATAAAAGAAGGGATAGAGATAAGGACAACATGTGTGGAGGAGGAAAAAAAAAAAGCCAGAGAGAAAGCGCTAGAGAATTGAAACTGAGAGAATGAGCTGCGCCTGGAATACGAGAGAATGCGGAAGACAGAGAAAATAAAAGAAGGGATAGAGAAAAGGACAACATGTGTGGAGGATAAAAAGAAGAGAAAAAAAAAGAAAAAAAAGAAAGAAAAGAAAAACGTATGGATGAAGGGTTAGGTGAGAACAAAAACGTATGGATAAGGACAACATGTGGTAAAAGAAGGGATAGAAATAAGGAAAACATGAAAGGAAGGATGAAAAATGTTACCACAATATTTTCACAATAAATTTTAAGTAATGTTTCATTCTACTAATGATGCATATCTTTGGCACTTGCGTTTGGGTCATATTAATTCAAACAGAATTCAAAGACTGATTAAAGATGGACTCTTACAGTCCATGGACTTTAATGGATTTCCAGTTTGTGAATCTTGTTTGGAAGGTAAAATGACCAAACAACCTTTTAATGCAAAAGGTAGAAGAGCCCAAGAATTGCTTGAATTAGTTCATACAGATGTTTATGGTCCTATGTCAACCCAAGCAAAAGGAGGTTATGAGTACTTCATCACTTTTACTGATGATTACTTAAAATATGGTTATGTGTACCTAATGAGACGGACGTTCGAAGCCTTTGAAAAGTTCAAAGAGTTTAGGGCTGAAGTTGAGAATCAATTAGGTAAACACATAAAGGCCATTCGATCTGATTGAGGTGGTGAATACCTTCTTGGGGATTTCAAGGACTACTTAATTCGAAATAGGATTGTATCCCAATTAACTGCATCTGGAACTCCCCAACAGAATGGTGTAGCAGAAAGAAGGAATAGGACTCTTTTAGAAATGGTTAGGTCCATGATGAGTTACTCAACTTTACCAGTTTCTTTTTGGGGATATGCACTAAAAACTGCAATGCATATTTTGAATTTAGTTCCATCAAAATTTGTTCCCAACACACTTAAGGAATTGTGGAGTGGGCGTAAGCCTAGTATGAGATACCTCCACATCATTTGGGGATGTTTGGCACATGTGTTGAAAGGGAAGTCTGATAAGTTGGAAGCAAAACAGAAGTATGCATGTTTTTAGGGAATTCAAAGGAAACTAAGGGTTATTTATTCTATAATCATAAAGATAACAAAGTGTTTGTTAGCACCAATGCCAAGTTTTTTGAGGATGATTATGTGAATAATTTTAGTCCTAGAAGTAAAGTTGTCTTGGCTGAAATAGATGAACTTGTAATAGAACAACCAATGCATGAAACTAGGGATGATGTGGGTGTATTAGATACACCACAAGACATTACTCATAAGATGACTAGTACACAGGTGCCTCGTCGTAGTGAGATAATTGTTCGGCCTCTTATAAGATTTATAGGTTTGGGAGAAACTTATGAAACTATCCCAGAAGAGGCTGAATTGGATCCCTACACTTATGAAGAGGCAATGAATGATATAGATGCACATCATTGGGTCCAAGCTATGAAATCTAAATTGGATTCTATGTATTCTGTTCGCGTAAAATAATCTGCAAGCGCACAGAATCGTAACAAGTAGTAATGTGTTTTTAGAAAACGAATGTCGAACCCACAGAAATTAACTATGTTATTGAAGACCGAAATTCACTAAATTAATTACTATTTGGAAAATTGAAAATAAAAGGAACGTTCTACTATCTAGATTAAATTAAACTATTTAATAAAAATAAATCTAGCAAAGCGTAAAAGTCTAAAAGTGTAAAGAAGAAAATATGATAAGAATGGATCTAGAGCGGTTGATTTCACCTAACAAATCCCACACAATTTATTATTCCTAATTATTAAATTCTAATGATCTCCCGTTGATGATTAAAAATTCCTTAAGTATTCAATATCTTCTCTCGAATAATATCAAAAATATCTTCAACTAACAATTCCATATCTCTATGCGAATTTAATTAATTGGAGACTCATTATGTACTTTGAATTTTCTGAAAAATCACATTAATCGCGGTAAAGCATCTCTACTTTCGCTCAACTAATGGTGTTTAATTCTAGAACTAAAATAACAAATCACCTCTCGGTCTCATTGTCATTCAATTGATCAATCAATAAGTCGTAGAAAGAAATATTAAGCATTAAGAATAAGAATTAAACACTCAATCATGGAAATATTAAAAATAAAATAACTCAGAATATAAATTGTGTGTTCATTGCTAGACTACATCAACGCTCTAGAAAATAAAATTTAGTTCATAATAAAATTGAAAAGAAAACAAATAAAACTTATGTCTTTCATCTGAATTGGTTGATCAACATGAAACTCTCGCCTTTGTCCTCAGATCCTCCTCTTCAGAAAGACTCCCAAAAAAATACTTCAATGCGGCACCCTCTTTTCCTCTCAGGTTTCTTCTCCTCTCTTTTTTCCCTAAAGAGCCTTTAAATAGGTCAAGGAATCCTATTCCCGTTTGAAGAAAATCCTAGATTTTTAGGCTTCACTTAACTGACAATGTTGGCCCATTTATCTCCAGAATTAGGGCTTTTGGTAAACTACAAAGTTGTAGCCCTTTAAGTTAACTTTCCATCCCAACTTGAATCACCTCGATTGGACATCTAAGCCCAAAGTTATGTCGAAATTACTAACTAATGTGCAGGCTGGAATCCTAATCCAAATTGGACTTGAATTTGGTGCAAACTTCCTTTGATTCCTTGCTCTAGTTGGACTTAAATTAAATTGGGTTGGTCTTCTCTTGAATTCACACCTGGCTGGATGTAAGTTGATTTGATTCAATTGACCTAGCCCCACTTTGCATGTAAAGCCCTTGTATTAATCTGAAATCTTCTCATTCCTTCAAAGTACAAATGAATGGATAAATATAAATAAAAATCAAATCAAATCAAAAGAAATAAAGGAAAACTAACAAATTTAATAAGTAAGAGGATAATAAAAATCATGTAAAAATTACACTTATCATATTCCAATCAAGTATGGGATCTTGTAAAGGCGCCTAACGACATTAAACCTGTTGGTTGCAAATGGGTTTACAAGACGAAAAGAGGGATAGAAAGAAAGGTTGAAACCTTTAAAGCAAGACTAGTGGCGAAAGGGTATACACAAAAAGAAGGTATTGACTATGATGAAACTTTTTCGCCAGTAGCCATGCTTAAATATATCAGAATTCTCTTATCCATTGCTGCTCATTATGATTATGAGATTTGGCAAATGGATGTCAAAACTGCATTTCTTAATGGCAATCTTGAAGAAGAAATCTATATAATGCAATCGGAAGGTTTCATAGCAAAGAACCAAGAGCATATGGTATGTAAGTTGAAAAAGTCCATTTATGGACTTAAGCAAGCATCTAGGTCATGGAACATCAGATTTGATCAAGCAATCAAATCATTTGGTTTTGAACAAAATCTTGATGAACCATGTATGTACAAAAGACATAGAGATAAAGTAGTAATGTTCCTAGTGCTTTATGTTGATGATATTCTACTAATTGGAAATGATGTAGGGGTAATGTCATCGGTAAAGATTTGGTTGTCAAGCCAATTTGATATAAAGGACCTAGGTGAAGCTAACTTTATTCTAGGGATCAAGCTTTGGCGAGATTGCAAGAATAAGATGTTAGGTTTATCACAAACTGGGTATATAGATAAGGTTTTAGAACAGTTTAGCATGTAAAACTCCAAGAAATGATTGTTTCCTTTTAGACATGGAGTTCCTCTATCTGATGACCAAAGGCCTAAGACACTTGAGGAAGAAAATATAATAAGACAAGTCCTTTATGCTTCTGCAGTGGGAAGTCTCATGTATGCCATGCTATGTACTAGACCAGATATCTGTTATTCAGTTGGCATGGTCAACCAATATCAATCAAATCCAGGACTTAAACATTGGTAAGTTGTAAAGCATATTCTCAAGTATCTACGGAGAATGAGAGATTATATGTTTGTTTACCATAGTGAGGATTTCATTCCCATTGGTTATAAAGATTCAAATTTTTAGTAAGATCTTGATTTCAGAAAGTCCACTTCAAGTTGTGTGTTCACCTTGGGAGGTGGAGCCAAAAGTTGGAGGAGTGTTAAGCAATCATGTATTGCCGACTCCACCATGGAAGTTAAATATATTGCTGCTTGTGAAGCAGTAAAGGAAGCTGTTTGGCTCAAGAAATTCCTTTCTGATCTTAGTGTTGTGAGAATGGAGCAAGTTCCTATCATGTTGTTTTGCGACAATAGTGAAGTGGTTGCACAATCCAAGGATCCAAGGAATCATAAGAAAGGAAAGCACATAGAAAGAAAGTACCACATTATTCGAGACATTGAGGAGATGTAGTAGTAGCAAAGATTGATAGTGAAAATAATCTAGTAGATCCCTTTACCAAAGCCTTGCCCCAAAAGACTTTTAAGTCACATTTGGAGGGAATGAGAGTTAGATTAGTGCACAATAGTCTTTAGGGAAAGTGGGAGATTGTTAGGATTAGTGCCCTTAAATCCTATTGTATGATGCTATGTTTGACATTATGTATGATTTAATGCTATGATTAATAAAGTTGTTTTATTATTATCTAAAATAATGGTAATATAAATATTTGAACATTATCATATAGTCCATGAGATTCACAGTATGTGATTTATGTGATTTAGTCACAGAAGATATAGATCATAAGTTCTTTGTAAACTCAGAATTTTGGTTCGTAGTCGGTGATGAAATTTGGCATTTTATCTGCGAAGACTATAACATATCAACTAAGATGATTTGTCTTGATCATAGAAGTTGAGACTTTTAGTTGATATGTTGATATGTTTTAAGAGTTAAGACATATTGAACTGGATCGCTGTGAGATTTATTATTCTCCTAATGACTGTCAAATAAATAATAAATCTTACGACTTCTATTTGCATGAACTCTTAATCCTGAGAGAATAATGGACCTGATCATAAGGTGTAAGTTTCTTTGATATATTAGGAGTGAAATCTAAAGTTACGATCAAAACCTCAGTTTGTTGGGCAGCCACATTTAGTGTTAATGGAACATATATTCTCAAGATGGAATTCATAATCTCTTAATGGAGATATAAAATATTCCCTTGAGATAAGTTTAATGAGTTTGGTTATTCAAAGTGTTAGGCCTAACCACTTTAGTAAGGAGTTACTAATGTATATATTTATGAAATTGGATTTCATAAATATATGATGAATAACTTAAAAGATTAAACCGGATACTCAAGGATTAAGATGTAGTAATCTTCAAAGCGGCAGTCTACATTCATGACTTAGTATTACTACGAATATTTAATAAAGGGGTTGCATGTATAATAAAGTCTTTGAATATAATTTATTAATAAGGCCTAGAGTGCAATTATATTTATATAGTGGTATTAAATATAATTAATGGTAACTTTGGACTTGTCAAGAGTTGACAGAAAAACCTAAGGCCCATTGGAGCTAGAGTCTTATTTAGTCCCTTTTGGTCCCACTCCAAGCCACATACTAAAGTCCAATTGGAAAAGCCCAATAAGCCAGCCCAATCAGATAATAAGTTAGATATAAATGGAGAAACATACAGAATTTTATAGATGATACATTATTGTGAAATGGTGTATATGTGTGAGTGAAACCACTTAATTATTTTCCCTTGGAAACTAATTGAGAGACCACACTTCTGTTAGGATAAGTGCCCTTAAATTTTATTGTATGATACTATGTATAATATTAAGTATGGCATTATGTATGACTTAATATTGTGTTTAATAAAGTTGTTTTATTATTATTTGAAATAATGGTAACATGAATATTCGAACATTATCATATAGTCCATGAGATGTATAGTATGTGATTTATGTGATTTAGTTACAGAAGATATAAGTCACAAGTTCTTTGTAAACTTAGAATTGTAGTTCGTAGTCGGTGATGAAATTGGGCATTTCATTTGCGAAGATTATAACATATTAAGTAAGATGATTTGTCTTGATCATGGAAGTGGAGACTTCTAGTTGATATGTTGATATGTTTTAAGAGTTAAAACATATTGAACTGGACCGCTATGAGATTTATTATTCTCCTAATGACTGTCAATTGAATAATAAATCTCATGACTTCTATTTACATGAACTCTTAATCCTGAGAGAATAATAGACCTAATCATTAAGTGTAGGTTGCTTTGATATATTAGGAGTGAGATCTAAATTAACGGTCAAAACCTCAGTATGTTAGGCAGCCACATTTAGTGTTGATGGAACGTATATTCTCAAGATGGAATTCATAATCTCTTAGCGGAGATACAAAATATTCCCTTAAGATAAGTTTAATGGGTTTGTTATTTAGAGAGTTAGGCCTAACCACTTTAGTAAGACTAAAGTATATATTTATGAAATTGGATTTCATAAATATATGGTGAATAACTTAAAAGGATTAAACCGGGTACTCAAAGATTAAGATGTAGTAATCTACAAAGTGGCAGTTACATTCATGACTTTGTGTTACTACGAATATTTTATGAAATGGTTGCATGTACAATAAAGTCTTGGGATATAATTTATAGATAAGGCCTAGAGTGCAACTATATTTATATAGTGGTATTAAATATAGTTAATGGTAACTTTGAACTTGTCAAGAGTTGACAGAAAAGCCCAAAACCCATTGGAGCTAGTGTCTTATTGGTCCCTTTTGGTCCCACTCCAAGCTACATACTAGAGCTCAATTGGAAAGGCCCAAAAGGCTAGCCCAATTATATAATCAGTTATAAAGAGAGAAACATACAGAATTTTAAATAGAACAACTTACATGAAATGGTGTATGTGAGTGTTGGACACTCTTGAATTCTCTCTTGAACATTTCATATAACTTATTGAGAGACCACACATCTTGGGCGTTAGTGGAATTGGAGTGAAAATTAAAAGTACTCCCAAGTGCTTACAATCTTTGTTTTGAAATTCACCACACCAAGATACACTCTCTTGTTCTTGTATTCTGAAATTTACCTAGTGCATGTTGTCAATCGAATGAAGTAGATCCGTTAATTTTCCGCTGCATATATGTATATTTCCATCAAATGGTATCAGAGCGGTCTTCAATTTCGAATTGTATAACATGTTTTATGAGTTTTGGAATTAGAGATTATAGTTTCATATTGTTTGAAGATTTTGCATTTAATTTTCTGCATGGTTATTGAAACTATGATTTTATAAAAACTGATATTGATGTTATGATGTTGTTTAAATTTGAATTTAAGTATGTTAAATTGATCTTTAAGGCTATAGCATCAATGAATTTCAGTTTTGATATCATTATCTAACTATCATGTTCGTATGTTAGTTGTTTGTTCAAGAAAAACCGTAGAAAACTGCCTTAGAGAAATTCTGGAAATTTGAGTTTCACGAGTTTCGATCGATCGAAAATCACTTTCGATCGATCGAAAATCACTTTCGATCGATCGAGTGAAATAGTGATCAGACTTTCTTAAATAGATTGATTTTCGATTGCTAGTCGATCGATCGAATTTGTTTTTCGATCGATCGAGAGGCAATTTCGATCAATCGAAGAAGTCAGATGGTCAAGTTCGAATTTCTTAATTTTTTTGATCGATCGAAGGGCACATTCGATCAATCGAAAGAAAGAAAATCAGAATTTTTTCAAGTGTTTTCACATGTAAGAAGAGTAAGACTATGTGTAATTAGATTATGCATGTTTTAAAATTAAAAACCTTTCCTTTAAAACATCTAATGGGAGAGAGATACAGGGTTGGATTTCACGGCCTCCATTATCGGTTCATAGTAGTGTGGGTAAGTACCTTGTCTTGGTGTATATACCTCGCGATCCCAATGGAGGGTGTTTACTTCATAGTGTTACAAGATTGAACTTACACGTTTAAAGTAGTGTGGACACGCACCTCGTTTTGGCGTATATGCCTCGCGATCTCAAAGGAGGGCGTTTTGTTCCATGGTACTACAACTTTAAACACTATAAAGGAGATGAAATGTGGCTACACATGATTCTAGATAATGGTGTACACTAGACTAAGTATAATGTTAACCTCCCAAAGGAGTTATATCATTATTACTTAGAGGCCAAAGGTAATACGGCATATTATTAGTATTTGATAAGAGTTATCATGATAGCACTAATAATGAGAATAATTCTCAATCAATTAATGTGTTTATAATAAACTTGCTACTAAGGAATTATAGACATGGATTGGGTTGTCGTTGCATATATTATTTTATAGTTTCATTAAGGTTCCATACTATATGTTTATATGCTAAATTGATAATGTCCAGTTTACTTATTATATTCATGTTTATTATTTTCAAATTTGAACATGACATCATTTAGCCCACTTGTAACCATTCTTAATCAAAACAAACTGACTGAATCCAACTATGTTGATTGGAAAAGAAATTTGGACATAGTTCTCACTGCTGAAGAGCACAAATATGTGCTTACTAAACCATGTCCTAGCCTTCCTTCATTAGATGCTCCTCTTGAGGAAAAACAACGATATGATCGTTGGTAGAAATCTAATGAGATGGCCAAGTACTACATCCTAGCATCTATCTCAAATGTTCTACAGCATCAAATGCAGGATGTAGAACTAGTTTTAGACTTTATGCTAAGTCTGAAGGAGATGTTTGGTGAGCAAGGCTGTTCTGCAAGGCAAGAGACCATGAGGCAAATTTATAATACCAAAATGGCTGAAGGTGGTTCAGTAAGGGAGCATTGTCTTACAATGATCTCTAATCTGAATACATTGGAAGTTTTAGGTGTTGATATTGATGGAGAATCCCAAGTGGATATGATACTCCAGTCACTACCAAAATCATTCAAGGAATTCAAACTTAACTATAATATGTACAAAAAGATTTATACATTGTCTGAATTAATGAATGAGTTGATAGCGGCGGAAGGCATCCTTGGTACTTCTAATTTTGAAGCCAATATTGGTGAAGTTTTTACTTTTCAACCTAAGTCGAAAGACAAGGGTAAGAAGAAGAAGAAGAAGGAATTCACCAAGCAAGAGGGTAAACAAATTGCCTTAGGGGTTGCTGACAAAGGAAAGAAGCTCAAAGGAAAGTGTTTCCATTGTGGTGTGAAAGGACATTGGAAGAGAAATTGTCCAATATTCAAGGCTGCCAAGAATAAGGGTATGAAAAATACATTCCTTCTAGAAATATGTTTGGTGTAGAATCCCACGGATTCCTGGTGTGTGGATTCAGGTTGTACTAATCATATCTGCAATTCCTTGCAGGGGTTCCAAGAGACCAGAAAGCTTAAAGAAGGAGAGTTGTTTCTTACTTTGGCTGATGGGAGTAGGATTCCGATTGTAGCTGTTGGTGTTTATAATTTATGTTTTGAATCTAGAGTTTTAACATTGGAAGACTGTTTGTATGTACCTAATGTTCATAGGAATTTAATTTCTACTACTTACTTAGGTAAACATAGATATTGTGTTATCCTTAAAGACAATTTTGTAATAAAGAAGGGTAAAATGTTTATCTGTTCTAGCAATATTGTGGATGGTCTTTATATTTTAACTCCTGATAAGCATGAATTATATAATTCTGAATTAGATAATAACTCTCATGTAAAATCATTAAAGAGAAAGTTTCCTTCTACTAGTGATGCATATCTTTGGCACTTGCGTTTAGGTCATATTAATTTAAACAGAATTCAAAGATTGATCAAAGATGGACTCTTAGAGCCAATGGACTTTGATGAATTTCCAGTTTGTGAATCTTGTTTGGAAGGTAAAATGACCAAACGACCTTTTAATGCAAAAAGTAGAAGAGCCCAAGATTTGCTGAAGCTAGTGCATACTGATGTGTGTGGTCCTATGTCAACCCAAGCAAAAGGAGGTTATGAGTACTTCATCACTTTTACCGATGATTACTCAAGATATGGTTATGTGTAACTAATGAGACAAAAGTCCGAGACCTTTGAAAAGTTCAAAGAGTTTAGGGCTGAAGTTGAGAAGCAATTAGGTAAACACATAAAGGCCATTCGATTTAATCGAGGTGGCGAATACCTTCTTGGGGATTTCAAGGATTACTTAATTCAAAATGGGATAGTATCCTAATTGACTGCACCTGGAACTCTCCAACAAAATGGTGTAGCAGAAAGAAGGAATATGACTCTTTTGGAAATGGTTAAGTCCATGATGAGTTATTCAACTTTGCCTGTTTCTTTTTGGGGATATGCACTAAAAACTGCAATGCATATTTTAAATTTAGTTTCATCAAAATCTATTCCTAACACACCCATAGAATTGTGGAGTGGGTGCAAGCCTAGTATGAAATATCTTCACATTTGGGGATGTCCAGCACATGTGTTGAAAGGGAAGTCTGATAAGTTGGAAACTAAAACGGAAGTATGCATGTTTTTAGGGTATTCAAAGGAAACAAAGGGTTATTTATTCTATAATCATAAGGATAACAAAGTGTTTATTAGCATCCATGCCAAATTTTTGGAAGATGATTATGTAAATAATTTTATGTTGGAAAAATACATGTTTGTAACGAATACAAAACATACGCAGCAGAAAATTAATGAATTTACTTCATTCGCAATAGATAACATGTACTATGTAAGTTTCAAAATTTTAGAACAAGAAAGCATACCTTGGTGCTGTGAAATTCAAAACCAAAAGATTAGAAGTACTTGGGAACACTTTTAATCTTCACTCCAATTCCACTTGATGCCCAAGATGTGTGGTCTCTCAATCAGTTTCCAAGGAGAGAATGGGAGAGTGTCCAACACTCACATACAATCCATTTCATCATTTCATTCTCTCATATGATCTTAATGAAGACCCTTTATGAAAGTCTTATGAAAAATTTAATGAAAGTACTTTTATAAAATTCTGTATGTTTCTCTCCTTATATACAACTGATTATCTAATTGGGCTGGCCTTTTGGGCCATTCCAATTAGGCTCTAGTATGTGGATTGGAGTGGGACCAAAAGGGAACAAATAAGACTCTAGCTCCAATGAGCCTTGAGCTTTTCTGTCAACTCTTGACAAGTCCAAAGTTACCATTAATTATATTCAATACCACTATAAGAATATAATTGCACTCTAGGCCTTAATAATAAATTATATCCCAAAACTTTATTATACATGCAACACGTTCATTAAAATATTTGTAGTAATACAAAGTCATGAATGAAGATTGTCACTTTGAAGATTACTACATCTTAATCCTTGAGTACCCGATTTAATCCTTTACGTTATTCATCATATATTTATGAAATCCAATTTCATAAATATATACTTTAGTAACTCTTTACTAAAGTGGTTGGGCCCAACACTCTGAATAACTAAACCCATTAAACTTATCTCAAGGGAATATTTTATATCTCTGTTAAGAGATTATGAATTCTATCTTGAGAATATATATTCCATCAACACTAAATGTGGCTGCCCAACATACTAAAATTTTGACCGTAATTTATAGATCTCACTCTTGATATATCAAAGTAACCTACACCTTATGATCAGGTCCATTATTCTCTTATGATTTAGAGTTTATGTAAATAGAAGTCGTGTGATTTATTATTCATTTCACAGTCGTTAAGAGAATAATAAATTTCACAGCGGTCTAATTTGTTTTGTTTAAATATGGTTGTCATGTATTCATAGTTTAAGGAGTACTTACTTTTGGATGAATGTGATTAGGAATTCAAGGGTGTTGATTGAAGTTTTTTTTTTTTTTTTTTTTTTTAATACTTGGTTTAACATTAATTCTTTTATTTTTCTTAGGTTGATGTACGCACAAATTTATTGGATTGCATTGAGAAGGCATTGGAATGAAACATTAGCATTGAGGAGGTATTGGAATGGAATATTAGATAAGTTCGGGCGAGAGAATTTATAAAAATTATTGTATGATTCAACCTCACACGAATGAAGTGGTTGTTATTTAAGAAATTGTTGTAAAAAAATTCCTTTTGTAACAGAAACTATATTTATCATTTGTATAATTCTATGTGAAATTCAATTTACATTTTTTTTATAAGTATTAATTTACTACGGTATCAAAAACGTTACGGACCTTTTCTTGGTTTTAAAGGTAGTTGATAACTGTCATAAATTTAAGCTCTTTTTAACTATTGTTATAGATGTGTAGTAAGTGTTTAACTTTTAAGATTAAAAAACTAAATTTATGGATTAAAAAAAATTGATAACTGTTGAGCCTTTCCTTTAACACCAAAAAAAAAAAAAAAAAAACAATGAGCCTTTGATCGTATATTAAAAAAAATAGTTGCAAAATTTTAAATTTAAGCTTTTATTTACTTCTTTTATGAATGTGTAGTAAGTGGCTAAATTTTAGGATTAAAAAACTACATTTTAGGATTAAACAAAAAATGATTACTGTCAAAAAAAAAAAAAAAAAAAAAAAAAAAAAAAAAAAAAAAACAACAACAACAACAACACCACCAGTTGAAAATGTCAGCCTTTTACCGTAAAAAATAAAATAAAAAGGTATAGTTGTTAAATTTTAAATTTAAGCACTTTTTAACTTTTTGTTACGGATTTGTAGTATATGGCTAAATTTTAGAATTAAAAAACTACATTTTAAATAAAATTAAATTAAAAAGAAAAAAAAAACATCTAGAACAACACCCAAACATGGATCTTGGATGCTTTTCATTTAACAAAAATAAAAGAGAAAAAAAAAAATACTAACACAAAAAAATGGCAGCCTTTTACCGTAATTAAAAAAAAAAAAAAACGATTAAAATTTTGTACTTTGTTTTTTTATGGATGTGTAGTAAGTGGCTAAATGTTAGGATTAAAGATAAGTACTAATAACTAGCCTCTGAGCACGCGCTCACGCGCGTGCTCAGAGGCACTTCTATTTTTTGGGGAAAAAGTTAATAATTTGCATCTATTATAATTTGGGATTATTACATTTTTCAATCACAAAAAAACCTAGAAGTGTGATGAGTATTATGCGTTTGTAGGTGAAATAATTTTTCATCACACTCCTAGGTTTTTTTGTGAATGAAAAATGTAATAATCCCAAATTATAATAGATGCAAATTATTAACTTTTTCCCCAAAAAATAGAAGTGCCTCTGAGCACGCGTGTGAGCGCGTGCTCAGAGGCTAGTTGGTATAATAACTATCAAATATAAAATGATAAACCTAAATAAAAATTTATTATTTTGTAACATACCAATTGTGCTCTAATGAAAATTGTGTATCTTTAAAAGATTGTTGAATACCTCTTTGTACACTATATTTTTAGTGTATCCTTGTTCTTGTTTTTCATTGTTCTTCATTAGAAAATTTAATGATTGATAAAAATCATGTCAAACCATATTTAATGATTGATTAAAAAAAAAAAAGGACAGACTGTCATCTTTTATAGGTCAAAGTGTACAACTCCAATAGTTAGCCAAAGCTATTTCAATTAGGAAAAAAAAATCAAATTGTTATGAACAATTTATCATCAAATTTATATCAAGACATGCTTAATAATAAGCTAAAAAGAATATTGTTCTCTAAATCAAAATCGAGAGGATGAAAGCAACATATCACCATTGGAACTCATGTCATAAAACACAAAATAATTTAAAAAATCATATCTATGCATATTTAGTTATTGATTCTCAAATCATATTTGGTTAAACAAAGCACAAAATAACACACAAAACCTATTCAATTTAATGGAAAAAAAAAATTACAATAAATAAATACATAAAAAATTGAGAGGTGTTACGTCTACAACATTTTCATAACAAATTATAAGTGGTTAGTTGTTATTGGTTCTAATTTGAACCTATTACTGAAATTACTTTTTTACCCCACTAATAACAACCCGTAACAACCTGCCACATAGAATTTGTTGTGAAAATGTTGTGGACATAACATTTCTCTAAAAAATTATAGCAGAAGAAGATTAGAACAAAAAAAATTATATCTATTTTTTTAAATCTAAAAAAATTTCTGCAATTTGTTAAAGTCACTTGGCGCAACCACGGCTTCTAAACTCAACTTTTATTATATAGTACTAGCCTCATCACATGCGCTTTGCGCGTGCAATGAGGCTTATTTTTTAGTGGTCCTATTTTGTAGAAAAAAGAAACTGTGTTTTTATTATATATATATATATATATATTAGTCGCTAACCCGTGCGATGCACGGGAAACTTCTGCAAAATATATATTATATTATGATACATATTTAAATTATATGCAATTACAATAATCTCATTTCTCATGTTCAAACCCATGCAATAATAAAAACACTAAATAAGAAATGTTGAATTAAAAAAAATGACAAAAACCACAAAACCAAAACGAAAAATACAAACTCACTTTTAAGGAAGTTAACTCTTTGAAGAACGAGAACAATTAGGACACGTGGAAAGATTGGAATGCCTCAGCAAATTCCTTGACTGTTACAAAATTGTAGGGCTCGTCTTTTTGTGCCCAGTACTGCTCCTGATCTTTCCTTGAAGTCACCTATAAATTGGTTATACATGAATCCAAATATGAGATTCTACTTGTAATGCTTACCTCTTTAGAAGATAATAATACTATTAGCATATATGAGCCCAAAAAAAAAACCTTTATTCAAACTCACTTCTTGCAGGAAGTCTGCCACCCCTTTCCTCTCAGGACATTTAAAGCCCATTGATTCAAAAAATTCAAGCACTTGTTCACGGGAACCCTGGTATACAATCTGGCCATCAGAGATGAGAATAATGTCATCGAAAAGATTATAAGTCTCTGGTGCTGGCTGGAGGAGGGAGATGACAGCAGTTCCATTGAAAATGTGAACATATTGCTTGATTGAATTCACAATCTGAAAAGTTGTTGAGCTATACAAACCAGTAGATATTTCATCCATGAATAACACTTTAGATGGTCCAACCAACATCTAACCTATAATTTTAGTATTAGATATTATTGATACAGATGTAGAGGGAATATGATTCTGTATATATGAACTACAAATTTGACTTTACCAGTTGTAACTCGTTTCCTTTGCCCTCCAGATATTCCCCTTAACATTTGATTCCCAACTAAGGTATCTGCATAGATGTCCAATCCCAAAACCTGAAAACAATGTGGAAAATGAATAAAAGTGAACTATAATGATAATTTCTAAACAATTTCATAATCAATACAACAATTTGCTGTTATTACCTTTAGAATGTAATCTGTCACCACATTCACCTCCCGCCGTTCTGTTGCCACTGCCTAGATTAGCAGAAACAAATAAATAGAATGACATATAATGACAATACATATTTTAAGGAAGTTGAGAAAACCAGGATAGAAAAGATTGGTTTTGCATAAATCCCAAAAGCAACAAACTGCTGCAAACCAACTAAGCCAAGAAATCGATTACAACGAAAACCTTATACACAAAAATTCAACGCCTGTGATCAATAGGATTTTGTGAATCCAACAAAAGGCAAAAGTATTAAAGCATTAAGATTTTCTTTTTCATAAATTCTAAAGCATTAAGAAATTGAATTGGGTAAACTGCCTCTTCATATAGACAATAAATTCAAGTGCATGATCACAATTCTAAAAGTATTCCTCATGCCTCAAAACATTAAAAATGAAAACTTACGTTAGATTCCATCTAGTAGTCCCCATTGAAGTCCAAAAATATTAAAGCTCAAAGTTAGCAGCAAAATCGCTTACATACCTGCTATGGAAATCCACAATGGGATGTAGATGCCTAAGTTTGATGTAATTATCTTGAATAGATAAAAATTGCATAAAATAAGTTAACAATTGCTATTATTCAAATTGAAATCTGACTGTAATTGGTCAGAAATCTTAACAGCCTAAGAGGATTTAATCATGTGCCAAAAGGGAAACCATGGGTTCTACCAACAGGCAGCTTTACTTTGTTTATCTCAATTGTAGTGTTTTTTTTTTTTTCATATCCTAGAACTTTTTAAGAATACTGGTTAAGTTTTTCATATAACTTTAACCCATCATGAGATCAAAACTCTTAACAATGCATTCAAATCAAGAGGCACAAAGCCAAAGTGTTCTAATCTGATTTAAAGAACTAAAAGCAACAAATTTAAAGGTCTGTTCAAAACCATAAAAGAGCCGACAATAACAAAAGCAAATCTTGAAACAGAGTCCATTACATAACCAAAAAACCAAAAATTAAACACATAATAGAACTAACAACACAAATATACATCAAAATTAAATCTCATATCAAACATTCACATTTTAAATTGCTACCCTACCCATTTACGAATTATTTTATTAAAACAATTACAGTATATATTTAACTTGATGCACTAACTCTAAAAACTTAATATAATCTATTACTTCGGTATAAAAAATTCAGCCGTTCAAATATTTTAGTTGACAGAAAACAAAGAAATCATATTTGTAAGGAACCCATTATCGTGTAGGAGAAGATGAAGAGTTTACTGCGATGCAACACCGTTTCAATCTCTTCTACCAAAACCAATAATCCTAAAAAAAATTATGTTCTGTCTAGAATTGGTTTAATCTTCTTCTTTTTCTTATGTTTTGTCTAGAATTAGTTTTTGAGTGCTTTTGCAGATAGGACAAAATTTATATGGAGGGAAGCACAGAGAAAGTTTGATGAGAGAGGAAGAAGAGCGTATAGAGAGATAGAAAAAGTGTTTGTTTTTTTTGGGAAGGAATTTGATACTTGCAAAATTTATAACTACCCGTGCCTCTTTTATATATACGACGGTTTGGTTTTTTAAATAACCCGAATCAAGTCACCAACTGTAACAAAAATTGTAGTGAAACGGTTCGGTTAATTCAATATAAGACATAACTTCTCAGTTTTTTTTTTAAAAGGTAGTGTTTATTAACTGAAAAGGTGTTTATTGAAAAATGAAAAGATACAACTATTCGGTATTTTTAAATGTGAATGTGTCATAAATTTATGTAGCCACGTGGCGTAATGAGAAGCGGTCAACAAAAAGTCAAACGTTTCGGCTATTAGTTATTATATAGATATATAGAAAAAAAAAAAAAAAAAACTGTGATAGGTAATGTGATTATCTATCAAAATATATATATATAATTTTTATTTTGAGAATCTAATTTATAAGTGGATAAAGAAATTTGATAATCTACAGGAGAGTGACCATATTTTTCAAGCAATGTTTTAACGGAAGTTAGAGTTGTATTTTTACTGGATTGTCCTTTAATTTTATCTCTACTTAAACATAGGGATGTAAGGATATTTTTGAACAAAAAAAAAATGAGAATTTGAAACAGAAAAAACTCCATAAATAGTAGTATAGATATAACTTTTATTTATTTCTTAATTAAAAAAAAAAACAGAATGCCAATACCTAATTAAGAAATCGAGAATGAGAAATAGGGATCTGAAGGGGTTTGCAATGCTGTCTCATGGGAAGTTGGACATGCAAGACCCAACTAAATCACTTTGAGACCCAAATATAGCCGGAGAGACATGATGCTTTCGCTGCCGGTGAGAAGACTCCTGGCCCTTCCGTTAGGACTTACGCTGATGTCATGAAAGAGGAGGCGTTGAAGAGAGAGAAGGAGGAGACCTTGAAACTCATTGCTAAGAAGAAGAAGAAGGCCCACAGATTCTTCAGCAGCGGCTCCCAAGAGAAAGAACCGGTGGGACCAATAGCAGGATGATGGCGTGCTGCTAAGAAGGCCAAGATTACCTGAAATCACTCCTTGGCTTTCTTTTTTTTTTTAATTAAATTTTTTCTAAAATTAAAAAATAAATATAATAATAAAATTTAAATAAAAAATAAAGGTTAACGGCAGAAACTAATAGCATATTTACAAAAGATTTAATTAAGGAAGAATGAAACTTAAAAGACTGAAATAACAAAATTCAAACTTATAGAACTGAAATAAAAAATAGTAAAACTTAGAAGTGAGTTTTGCATTTTGACCTTTCTTCTTTAAACAAAGTGGATAACACACATTATTATGATTATTATTTATGAAATTTATTTAACTAAGGTTAAATCATTACAAAAGCATCCTTTGTGTTTGTAGTTTAACAATCACAGTTGGTATAAGACTGGAGAAATTCAGATACTATAAAACAAAAAGTCAAAACCCAGGAAAAAAAATCTGTATGTTCCTCTCCTTTCCCTCTGCTTTCTCATCATCCAAAAGAGAAATAGGAACATATAAATAAATAAATAAAAGAATGAAATAAAACAGAGAATTCACACAAAACATTGCATAAGAGAAAGAGAGAGGACCTTAAGGATGCGAATTAGCTTGAACGATTGGTGGTAGAAAAAGCACTTTCTTTGTGCTCAGTTTGAGAAAGAGAAAATAATAGAGAGACAATAATTGAAGAGGAAAACTATTATAATTTTATGTTGGAGAATTAAGGAAAGTTGTAGGAAGTTTCATTATTGGAATTGCCTTTACTTGTGGGATCAGATAATTAATCCATGTTTCATTTTCTCTTATCTACTCCACTCCTAGAAAAATCGAAGTTATTGTCTTTTTTTAGTTTCTCTCTACGAGGTCCGCTCCATTACCATTTACTATCAATTGTTTAAAGTTCATGTCTTTGTCAATACTAGTATATACCCTTCTGCGATGTTGGGTAGTTCCTGGTTGTTTCTAAATAGATTATATTTTTTGTGTTTTTTTTCTTTTGATAGTTTGTGATTTTTTTTTTTAAAGGATGATTTGGAAATGTGAGCTGTGTGCAAGAATCCTCATTTAAAAAGTCGTATTTCATTCAGTTCTTTGGTCAGGTTTGAATGAGAAGATAGAGAATAGTATAACAGCAATGAAGTAGGTGGTTTAAACTCATGGGGCTCACGCTGGCTAAGTCAGTCCATTAAACGCACTTAATCCCTAAAATATACTAATGTTTTGAGAAAGAATGCCAAGGATAATGAATTGTTTTTTGGCGAAACAAAAGGAACAAAAGCTACAGGGAGAAGTTTGACAACAAAATTAGTGATACCCCCTAAAATTAGTGGCGGAGAATGTCTCTCTTCATGGTTAATTGCCTTGTTCCTAGAAATCCATAGACCATAAAATAGAGACAAAATACAGGGAGAAGTCCTATATGTTCTCTAAATTGCCCCTGATACCCCTTCAGCTAGCTCTTGATCCATGCCTGAATTGATTAAGGTTGAATGAAATTAATATTAAGGGACAGATCAAACCAGATTGCTGTAGATGTTGAGGGGAAACAAAATGGCTTATGGTGTATCTTTAACAAAAAGGACACAATTCCTAAGTCCTGATATGTCTGCTAAAGCCTACAAAAATGGTTCATAGTTCAGTGTCCTCACTTAAGCTTGTGTCAGTAAGATCAGTAACAGACCTTCTCGCTTGGTTTTTACAATTCCTAGAATGCAATAGCCAGTGTACTCTTTCAACCAAATAAGCGACAGAGTTAGAAAGATTCCTTAAAACTTAAAAGCATGTCAAAAGCAAAAAAGTCATTTGGTAAAAACATGCATAATTATAGAGCAATGCTATTAATATTACAGGCTGATGAGAAAATTCACGTGGAAGGCTGGAAGCACCCATTTCCATTCAAACTTGTCATTATATATATTCTACTAAACTTGTAAAGGTCTGGAAGGTATATAGATAAACTAGTCCATAAAGGTATATAGATCACTCCTTCTTCATTTTTTTTTTTGGGGTTTGGTTTTCTGTTACAATTATGTCAAAGGAGTTGGCTAGCTAGAAGCAGAGACCAAAAATGTTTATAAGACTTTGAAGCAAGAGTAGCCAGGGCCGCCAACATCTTCAGCGACTCTCTTATGCACAACATATATAACCACTAGCGTTCTCCAGATTTCATGCACTTGAGGTCTTCAATTAGCACAGCAACTTGCCAAGGAACCTTTCTTCTCAAAAGAGGTCCTCCACTCTAGAAATTATCAAAACATGTCTGCAAAAACCAAGCTGTATAGCTGGGCATCTGATCTAGCTGCATGACATTTGGTTGCATATGGAAGAACAGCAACAGCCTGCCAGAGCACGATTTGGTTACGTAGCCATAACCACCCCATCCACCCCATCTCCGCTAGTGTCCCTCAATAGTCAGCCACACCTAAAACCCTCCATCTAAGATGAATTTGTAAAACCAATATATTTATATATTTACTATTATTAAAAAAATTAAAGGTTAAAAATAAATAAGAAAATTAATAATGATTTAGCCAATGACGTAGTGGATAAAGTGGCTGAACAAAAGCGTAATAACAATAAATACTATTTTCATCTTTTAGATATATACTAGTCGCAGACCCGCGCGTTGCACGTGATAATATTTTTAGGACGATCTCATTAAATTTATTTTTTGTAGTTTGAAATAATTTAATAAATAGTAATGTATTTCATAATCATATTTTTATTTATTTTAAGAACAATCACAAATGTAATATATATAATTTTTGTCGTACTAAAGTAAAAACAATACAATTTTTCTCAAGAATTCAAAAGGTAGCAAAAATATTAATTTTTAATAAAAATTATTTATAACATTTTTTGTATCATTAAAAAGTATATAAAATTTGAAAATTATTATTTTTAGTTTAAAAAAAACTTTTTCAAATCCAATTGTATCTACCGTACAATCAAAAACACCAAAAAACGTTTAAAAAAAAAAATCAACAAAAACTACAATTCAAAAAAAGAAAGGGAAAAATAAAAATCACATCAAAGTCAAACTTTTTCTTCTGAATATGTAAAACATTTCAAACGTGATATGATCAAGACAAATATTCAATGTATAATCAAATTCAAAATTTTTAATAAGTTATAACTTTATATATAATGATTGTAACCAAGAGTGCAAAGGGGAAATTTAGAGAAATTGTTTTGTAAAAATAAGAAGTATTGTGTTAATACTATCATAATCTAATCTAACACCTAATCCAAGATATGAAAAATGAATAGATAAATAAATAATTTTAAAAATTGAATTTTTTTTCTTAAAAATCTCAAAGAATACACAAATGAGATAAGATTATGAGAATACAAAATATTCGTAAATGCTTAAAACAATTATTCAAGCATCTAAAAATATCATATAATAAAGACATAACAATTTGCTGCTAATTTGTTCAACAAAATATTTACAAATAATGAAAGGAAACTACACAAATACCATCTTCTTCAACTACATTAACTGTTCTTCATCGTATTGTCCAAATAAACAAAAACCTAATAACAACACAAAATATGGACATATTATAATATGATTTTTCCCTAAATATGGTCAACAATATTAAAACTATTTTGTGTTGTAAATAAAATGATAAATAAAATACTTGCATCAAGTAACACATATAAGTTAGTCAATAATAAGACAATGGGAGTATAAACCTCATAAAAAATCCAACAAAAAATGAAAAAAAAAATGAGAGAGAGGGCGAGAAATAACCTTTTTGTGTGGGAAAAATATGCATAAAATGGAAGAGAGTGACAAATTTATAGTAAGAGGATGAGAATAAGAAAAGTCAAAATAAAAGAAGATAAAGGGACAAAATTATATGTAAAGTTAAAACCGTCTAAGAGGAATATGTATAGACAATACTTAGTTATAACATCAAAATTAAAGTAAGTGACTATGTAAAGTTAAACCTCTTATGATGAATTTGTAAAGCTAATGTATTTATATATTTAATATTGTCAAAAAAATTATAGGCAAAAAATAAATATGAAAAACAGTAAATGACGTGGCAATGACATGGAGGATGAGGTAGCTTAATAAGAGTGTAGTAACAATAAATGCTACGCTTCAACTTTTAGATATATATAGATATGTATAAATATAGATATAGATTTGATGATAATAATAATAATAATAAATAAAAATAAAATAGACTAAATGAGAGTTGGAATAACTGAAGAAATCAAGTTATGAAAAAAGTTGCAAAAACTCTTGTCTCTAACATTACTCATAAGTGAATTTTTTCTTGGTAGATGGAATTTGATCAGAATGAATAAAAAACTATCATGACATAATCATGGAAATTTTAGCAAGTATTTTATTCAAGATGCTTAATGAGGTTAGAAAGGATCATTAATTTAAAGGGTAATAACACTCTCCTCTCTTGAAATTTGGGAGAATGACACTTTACCTTAAACTTATAGAGAAAAAACACTCCCCACTCTTGAGATTTGAAGAAATTAACATTGGTTAGTAAAAATATGACTTATAAATTTAGAACAAAAATGCAAAAATTATCAAGCATTAAAACACTTGCAATGACAAATCTCTTCATAACCCGTTGAAAAAAGAAAAGAAAAAAAGTTATACTTAATATTTTAAATACACTTTAATTAAAATTTTAAAATAACATATTTCAATTCTAAAATGGAGGATAATTTTGAAAACCTACCTTTAAGCAAAAGGCAAGTTAGTACACAATATTTTTATTATTAATTTAACAAAATTTGTTCAAACGGATGTTAAGGTGTTAAAGTGTTTTTTCCCTTTGGGATGGAGTATCATTTCTCCAAACCTTAAAAAAAGGTCATTTCAATTATGAATTGAGTAGAACTATAACAAATAGGCCTCCATATTAGTATTTAAGCCATGAAAATAAAGGGGTGAAGAAGTACAACTAAAATAAAATAAACAAGACTAACAAACTAGTTAACAAATTAACTAATTCTAACACGTTACAAAAGGCACATGAAAAATATAAAATGTATAGAGAAAAAACTAATCTAAAATAAAATTTTTGTTATTATTATTTCTCCGTAATGAAGGATATGACTTCTGAGTCTCCTACATTATTATTTTTTTTTTTAAAGAAAAACCTCATGATTAACATTAATTTCAAACAAATTGTCAAAAAATGGCATCTCAATCTCAATCAAGTAAATCAACACAGCCCGTCAAATTTACAGTCAAAACTACAAATGACAAAAATACCCCGTATAAAATCAATATTAATTAATTGTAGGCATCTTAAAGCATGTTTTCCCATCAAATTGACAATCAAATCAAAATCACAAATAAAAGATAGGGTTAATTGCAACTTATCTACTTGTGGTTTGGCCGAAATTTAAGTTGACAATCATGTTTTCTACTTGTGGTTTGGCATCTTAAAGCATGTTTTCCCATCAAATTGACAATCAAATCAAAATCACAAATAAAAGATAGGGTTAATTGTAACTTATCTACTTGTGGTTTGGTCGAAATTTAAGTTGTCTACCCGTAGTTTGAAATTTGACAATTTACTCACCTGAGATTAACTCAATTAGGATTACCTCTGTTAAAAATTGGGCTAAATATGTATTTTTGTTCTCTTTTATATTTTTCTCATCTCAAAACATAAAAAAAAAAAAAGAGAAAACAATATCAAAGGTAAGGGTTTGTAAAAATTAAGAACAAACAGCCGTGTCCAAAGGAGAAACAATCAATGTAGGAACCAAGGATGATGTATCAGCCATAAAGAAAGTTGGATGTGCTCTACATTCTCTTTGAAATTTGGGTCCGGCTCCCCCCCGTTTAAACCACTCCATTTATCTCCAGTTTTTTATTTTGAAGAATGACACTTGGCAAGCAAATGATCCAACGGTTAAAAATAAAAGCAACTCAATCTCATCTTCTTTGTCTCTAATCTATCCTTCTCTTTTTTCTGCAACATCACCAACAGTATGAGAGAAGGCCAATAGTTAAAAAAAGCCAGTCCTCTTCTTGCAACATCACCGCCAGAGCATGAGAAAGTCTATCCCACCACAAAGTCTGTACCAGCACATACCCAAAAAATAATCACGAATAGATTGAATAAATGGTGCCATGGCCTGTTTGGAAGTTTAAAAAAAGGAGGGGGAGTAGAGTAGAGGGAGGGAAAGTAATTCAATTACCTTGTTTGGAAGTTTTTTAAGAAATGAGGGGAGGAGTTTGGAGGGGTTTCAACCACCTCTAACCCCTCATTTTTAATTCCTCCAAATTGGAGAGATTTGGAGGGAGAGTAAAGTAGATAAATTATTGACTAGATGAATTTTCCAATTTACCCTTTCTAAATTAATAATAGACCAATGTTGCAAGTCTATTTTCAAATAGGAGTAAATTTGTCTATTTTAATCATTTCCTCTCCTCTTCATCCTAATTTTTAAAACATCCAAATAAGGAGAATGGCTAATTACTCCCTTCCCCCTTACTAATTTTAAAAACATCCAAACAAGGTGGAGGGAAACTATTCCCTTCTACTCCCCTCCCCACCACTCTCCTCCCCTCTACTCCCCTCTACTCTCCTCCCTCTCTAAACTTTCAAACAGGCCATTAAGGTCACCAATGCCATAAACGAGAATTTTCAAATCTCATTGCACACATTGAGAGAGTCAGAAAGAGAGAGAGAGAGAGAGGGGAGTTGGTAACCATAACGTAGTAACGACACAGTGAAGCCCAATTCCTAGAGCCAACCCCGTTGACCTCCACCTGCCGGTCACTACTTTGCTAATCCCAAAAGCCCATTACTTTCAATTTAAATATATATAAAATTCCATACAAAGGGCCTCTGTGTTCTATTGCTTACAATGAGAAGAAGGAAGAAAACAAAGAAATAGATCTGAGAGAGATTGATTTCAAAGAAATAGCAGTACCTGCGTCCCCACTTTACCCTTTTTGTGTTACTAAATTACTCAGCTACTTTGGTTTTATATTAAGTTTGGTTGTTTTGGGCTATGGAAGATCAAAGACTGGTGGTTTAATGGAAAGTGAAAATAATAATTTTTCGATAATATTGGTCATAAGGAATTTGTTTTTGCTAGAGATGATTCTTGACAGAAGCTTCAATGGTGGTGCTAATGTTTGTTTATAATTTTTACAAAATTCTCACTTTTTTTTTTTTTTTTTTTTTTTTAATGTTTGGAGAGGAGAGAGACGTAAAAGAGAGCAAAAATACATATTTAGCCCAATTTTTAACTGAGGTGGGTAAAGTGCTAAATTTCAAACCACAGATAGGTAATTTAAATTTCGGCTAAACAACAAGTGGATAAGTTGTAATTACCCCTAAAAAATATTCCTTCTACGATAGCTTAAGCAAATTACCAAAACCGTTACTAATGCAGATATAGATCCTTTTTCCGTTGACCCACGAATCAGTTATGAAGAATGTAGATGATATTTAGATATTTCAAGAACTCAGTAGAATTATTTGGTCAAAAGAGGAAATTTTGCATATCCGCAATTACTAAGTAAGTTTTGCTCAAGCTCCAAATGTTTGAAATTTTGAACATTCACTAATTGCAATTTTATTCGAAGTTCGTTGTTTATGAGAATCACATCAACAATTAAATTTTATATATAATTGTTATTTTACTTTAAAATAATACAAATTTTGGAGCAGAGAAGAAAAAATATATATATTTATATAAATCAGCTAAACTCTTAAACAGAAAAAGAGCATTTTCTTTGGTTGAAGGTTAGTAAACAAAAGCATAAAACTTTCGAGGAAGCTAGATGCTACATCTAGCTATACTAATCATTGTGATTGTGATCTATACATGAGTTCAATTTATTTGACATGTAGAGACAGTTAATTCAAAGGAAAGGGAAAAAAGATAATGCAGCAACCAACCAAACTTTAATTAAGAAGAAAAACAGTGACTTGCGTGCAATCAAGAGAAAAAAGACAACTTTCTCAGCAGCAACAACAACAACAACAAAAAAAAGAGAAAAAAGACAAGAAGTTCAACAATCTTCAATGATCCTTGATGGAATAAGTGCGAATAACGAAGCTAACTGCAACTAGCAACATACTACTATTTAGAATTTAGAAATAAATCAATCAAAAGTACAAGTATATGCAAAAATAAGATTAATAAAAAAAGGCAAGATGGAATTTGAAAAAACAAAAGTACAAGTATATGCCAAAAGATAATGCAACTAGGGTGTGTAGCCAACCCACCAACCAGCCAAAACCAAAAGTACAAGTATATACAAGTATTATTATTATTATTATTATTATTTTGTTCTTTTTCTTTCTGTCAATTGACACTTTTGACACTAATATAGTTATCTGTAACTCACTTCTTGGAAATATACAGCTTACATCTATGTTTATTTGGCTCTCAATAATATCTTTACTCTTATTTTCTTCTTTCATTTGCTTCCTTTGTATAATTTTGCAGTTAATCCGTTCATAATTAAGTTTGAGATATGATACTCAACTAGTATTCAGCATTGACACCATTGTGAAACCTCTTCCGCATGCAGTGACCTACAATGTTTCCCGCAACTTGAACTTCTTCACATGCATTTTTGTTAGGTTCTAAAGACTTAGGATTTTATGTATTTAGAACTCTAATGTATATTGTTGGCAAACCATGATCAAAACAATATGTTTAGTCGTGTTTAGACTTGCTCAAAGTTGATTCATTTATGTAAAGTTGGAATAAGCTGTTGCAGGATTCATTTATGCTTCTCGGCCTGGTTTGATCGATCAAAACTTAGGGTCGATCAATCGAAAATCGAGTCAGAGGCGTTTTCTGCAAAATTTCCAACTCAGCCCAAGTCCATTTAGGATTAGGGTTTCAGATCTACTTCTCCTACTATATAAAGGAAACCCTAAGCCACGTTTTTGAGACTGAAGAGAGAGAAATTAGAGTGCCTCTTGTGCCTCTTTTGGTTTTAGGGTTTTTTACCCAAACCTCTCTAAAGTCTTGGTTGCTTGAGAGTTGTATTGTTGCTCATATTTCTGTTTTGTGTAAATCTCTTGTGAGATCTAGAGGAGCTTTCCTTTACACAAAGCTTAGGGTTTTCAAGGAGAAGATGTTATCTATACCTTGATGATCAACTCAGTTGCTGCCATTGAAGCTTAAAGAAAAACAAGTGTGGGTGCTTGTATTTGCTGAAGAATCCAAGAAAGAAGGAGTCCGTGGATTCGGAGCTTGCACGTGGTCGTGTCAATAAGTTCTACTAGTAGGTAGCAATAAGAAGTCAAACGGGGAGTTTGTAAGTCTTATTGTATGAACTTCGATTCTTTCAAGATAGTAGATTCAGGTTTACCTTGAGGATAGCTAGGTTAAATCCTCCCCAGGTTTTTACCGGTTTGGTTTCTTGGGTGATCATATCATTGTCTTATTTATATTTCCGCTGTCTTGCATGATATGATTGTTTGATTGTGATAACCTAGACTTGGAATTTGGACTAAGTAACAACTTGGCTAATTAACTAGGTTAATTCTATTGTGTTTTAAGGGGTCTAAAAACCAACAAGTGGTATCAGAGCGGGTAGCTCTTATTTTGTTTTAGATCTTTTGATCTAAGAGCTGATCCTTGGCCCCTGTTATCATGGATAATTTGAAGTGTCTTTCTGTTTTTTACTGTGATGTTTTGAATAAAAATGTCACTATTGTTTCTATTGATTTTATTGATGTCTGTGAAACTCTTCGTAGGGAATTATCTAAATCTTTGAAAATTGCTAAGAAATTTAAAGAAGAGTTAAAATTGACTAATCTTGAAAAAGAGGAATTGTTTGTTAGATTAGATGAATCTAATAAAAAGAATGAATTTTTGAGAGAAGATGAAAAGGTTGGAACAAGAGTTAGTTGAATCTAAAGCTAAAATTGAAAATTTGACTAGTACCAAGCCTGTTGTTGATAACAGAAGTGTTTCTGTTTCTCTTAAGCCTAAAACTGAGAAAGTTTATATCCCTCCTTTTAAGAAGAATAATAAAGAAAATGTTTATTTTGCTAGGTTAGACAAAAGTAAAAGTTCTGATGTAGACGCTGAAGTTTCTAAACCTAAGTCTAAACCTACCGTTAGAGAGCATAATAAATCTGTTTTTGTGCCTACTTGTCACCTTTGTGGTGTTGTTGGTCATATTAGACCAAATTGTTCATTGTTGAGGCAAAAACCAAAATCTGAGACTAGATTTGTTGTTAGGAATACTAATGTTCCTAAATTTGTTCCTGTTTGTCACTTTTGTGGTGTCCATGGTCACATTCGTCCTAATTGTCATAAATTGAAATTTAAGCATTCTGTGTTTCAGTCTAAGATATGTGATGATATTTCTCCTGCCAAAAGTCCATATAAATTGTTTCATATTCTTTTGAAAAATTTGAGCTTGTTGGCTTGTGAAAGGAATTTGCAGGATTTCAGTCTTTCTCAGAAGATTGGTGTAATCCCTCAAATACACTCTGCTTCACATGGATTTTCACCTACAAAGCCGAAGACTCGTGCTAGATGGGTGAGAAAAGATTCTCCAAAGTAAGTGTTGCTAACTTGTCCCTGATTTAATTCTTTCAATTAATTGTGGATATGTTTTGTTTCTATTTTTTGTCGTGTTTTTTTTAGGTTGTTTTTTATTTTAAAAAAAAAATCCAAAAACATTGAAAATTTTCAAAAAGACAAAAATATTTTATTTTGTGTCTAGTTTTTCTTTTTGAGGATTACATGAATTATGATATCTCTCTCTTGATTTAGAACATGCTTGACATTGTGGAGAAACTTGAATAGTATGTGTTATATAAGTGCTAAGCTATTTCTGATTTTGTGTGAGTATGTACTAATTTGTACATGTACTCAAGGGTTAATTAAGAAATTGATATTTCTTGTTTGTGTACCCTCTATAGCTTAGTTAAGCACTGTCATGCATTGCATTTGCATTGTTCATTTATCATAATATGTGCTTTTTTGTTTTTGGTCATATAGTTTTTAAAACCAAAAAGATTTTTGTGTTTTGTATTTCACATCTTGGATTTATAATCAAGGATTGGCCATATTATCTTTACATAACAAGTTTATTTACCTTATTTAGCTTTGATGAGCTTATTTATTGCACTTGACTAGTTGAAGCTTTGTAGTGCATGTTGTGTGGGAAAGATGTTTATGGTGTTTATCACTTTGTCTTAATCTTGAAGTCACATGTTATTTGACTGTCGGACTTGATCCTTTTGAGAAAGGCATAAATAACCATCTTACCATTGTTCACTAGCCAATCATGAACACCTTAGTGCATATCATAAGATTTTATGCTCGAGAAAGTGTAGCACATGCACAAAAAGAACATAAGGTGTAGCCTTGGTTTAATTGCTTAATGCTTAAAATTGGTGTGTACTATTAGGCTTGATGCCAAATTACATAATTAAAATTGGTGTGTACATTATCCTGGTTTTTTAATAAGTTTTTGAATAAATTAAAATTGGTGTGTATATTATGAGGCAAAATTCAAGAAACTTACATGATTGCAAGTTATATGATGTAACTCTTTAGGTGATAGTCTCTTTTAAATTCTATGTGATGAATTTTGTAGACTTTGTGATTGATTGCTATTCACATATCACCTCATATGTATCTCAAGGTTTTGCTAGTTGCACATACTACACAAGTTACTCTTTGCTAAACTTGATACATTATATTATGTGTGATTTTGTTGTGGCCATCTAAGATTAAAAGTTCCTTGATTTTAATGCAAAATGTGTTTAATGTTTGCGCTTTGAGGACAAATTGATTGAAAATCTTGATTTTGGAAGATCTGGGTTGAATTCAAGTGTTTTTGAAAAACTTTTCGTCTCATACTCATACATTTTTTTTATAAAACAATGTGCTTTGAGGAGTTTCTGCATTAAAATGCTCTGTTTTTCAAAAATCTGATTTTTCCAGACTTTCGATTGATCGAACCTGTTTTTCGATCAATCGAAATTGCGATTAAAATTTTTGGTTTGAGTCTGCCTAACTCGATTGATGTTCGATCGATTCTCGATCGATCGCAACTGAAAAATTTTCAGTTTCTATGTTTTTGACCAAAAATTTTTTTTTTTTTTTCATGCATCATTTGTGTTTAGGATTCACATGCATTGCATTGTTTTTGTATCCATCTTGCATTTTTGCAGTCATATCTCTCATTGTTTTCACACATAACATGCATACACTTTGCTACATTGGGTACTCAACTTGATCAAAAAATTGATTGATTAATTTTTGAGCTATGTACTTTCTAGTATATGCCTTTTTTATGTGTCAACTGTAGAAAATATATTTCTTAAGAGATATGATGGATAATCAATGTGCAAATATTTTCTCTACTCGTGTAAATATTTTCTCTACTCATGCAGCTGTTTATGGGTCACATAGTGCCATGTTTGCATTTTATTGAAAGAGAGAATATTTTTTCTTCATGTGTATCCTCAACTTAGTTTTTTTAAAAAAATTGGTTTGTGTCTTTTTATTTATCCCCACCCCCTTTATTTTTCCCCAAAACTGTTTTTCCCAAAACTTGTTTTGTTTTTCCTATTTTTATAGGGGGAGAAATTTTTTTTAACCTTTGTGATTCTTAAGGGGAGTTGTTACTCTTCATAGGGGGAGTTGTCTCTATTTTCTCTTACTCTGTTGCGTATGTTTTATGTCTACCTTCTGATTAGGGTAGTCTTTGTCAATACGTGACAAAAAGGGGGAGACATAGATGACCTGTTTGTTTTGTTTAGAGGGAGAATATAAAAACTTTTTGATGTATCTAACTTAGGGGGAGAGTTAGTTTGCATATTTGTTGATTTACTGTTTTTCTGTCACACATGCGGTTATGCATTTTGTTTAAGTGTTTCAGGAAATATACAGGTTGATTCAATTGAGCTGTCTACACTTGCAACTAATGGATAGTAGTTAGGATTGGATTTGTTATAATGGGCATTTTTTTGTAAAGGGCTTTTCTTTGTAAACTTTGAGCTTTTAGTTGTGTTTTGTCACGGAGTGCTAAATGGGGAGTTTGTTAGGTTTTAAAGACTTAGGATTTTATGTATTTAGAACTCTAATGTGTATTGTTGGCAAACCATGATCAAAACAATATGTTTAGTCGTGTTTAGATTTGCTCAAAGTTGATTCATTTATGTAAAGTTGGAATAAGCTATTGCAGGATTCATTTATGCTTCTCGGCCTGGTTCGATCGATCGAAGCTTAGGCTAGATCAATCGAAAATCAGGTCAAAGGCGTTTTCTGCAGAATTTCCAACTCAGCCCAAGTCCATTTAGGATTAGGGTTTCAGATCTACTTCTCCTACTATATAAAGGAAACCCTAAGCCACGTTTTTGAGACTGAAGAGAGAGAAATTAGAGTGCCTCTTGTGCCTCTTTTGGTTTTAGGGTTTTTTACCCAAACCTCTCTAAAGTCTTGGTTGCTTGAGAGTTGTATTGTTGCTCATATTTCTGTTTTGTGTAAATCTCTTGTAAGATCTAGAGGAGCTTTCCTTTACACAAAGCTTAGGGTTTTCAAGGAGAATATGTTATCTATACCTTGATGATCAACTCAGTTGCTGCCATTGAAGCTTAAAGAAAAACAAGTGTGGGTGCTTGTATTTGCTGAAGAATCCAAGAAAGAATGAGTCCGTGGATTCGGAGCTTGCACGTGGTCGTGTCAGTAAGTTCTACTGGTAGGTAGCAATAAGAAGTCAAACGGGGAGTTTGTAAGTCTTATTGTATGAACTTCGATTCTTTCAAGATAGTGGGTTCAGGTTTACCTTGAGGATAGCTAGGTTAAATCCTCCCCAGGTTTTTACCGGTTTGGTTTCCTGGGTGATCATATCATTGTCTTATTTATATTTCCGCTGTCTTGCATGATATGATTGTTTGATTGTGATAACCTAGACTTGGAATTTGGACTAAGTAACAACTTGGCTAATTAACTAGGTTAATTCTATTGTGTTTTAAGGGGTCTAAAAACCAACAATTTTCACTCAGTTCTTTGGTGAGTTTTGATTTCTTTGTGCCTTTTTATGGTTAGCAGATGGAATATGGTACAGATTCTATAGAACATATC